>VDFB02244591.1:0-11219 GCA_007258455.2 Sequoia sempervirens | reverse complement strand
AAAGACAATGAAAGCACAAGTTTTTTTTAAGCCTCAAAGTAATGATGAGTTCTTTTTACAGCACCAAGCTTAAATATGTGTTTTTGTTGTTCAATTTTAAGCCCAAAGAAAAACGATGATGTGAAGTTTCAATTTTATCCAACTTTGAGCATTCATTTTAAACCCAATTGAAATTTACTGTGTTTCCTAAGGCAGAAAGTAGAAAGCATAAAGTTGGGTTATAATTCCCCAAAGTTTCAAATGCTTATTACAATTATAGAATTTTTAAGATAGAAAAGCTTTCTACACGAGCTCGCTCCATGTCTTTATTAAACCTGCAAAACCCTATTAGTATAATAACCAGAACACAGTCATCCATGCATTAGTGGTCAGATAAATCCAAGAAATTAAATCACATGTTGAAAAAACAAGCATGAAATTTCTTACCCTAGTTAGGCATCGCTGAACATGGTAGCATCGCAGTTTAAAGTATGGGCATCACTCTAGTAAAAATAGGCATCAATCTATAGTAGGAACAGTGAGCACGATAGCATCGGGTTTGAAATTGGTCATCATCGCTCTGGTGAAGTTTGGGCACCATTGTTTGAACTTTTTGATACCTCCAGATTAAATATTTGTTGCCATATTTAAATCAGCACTGGTGCATTAATTCGGCGTTAGTATTTCAAATTGTAGTGGCATTGCTATATGGAAATGCTCTTCAAAGGGTGTCGCTACTCTTACTTTGAGCATCACTACAACCTACAAAACAACAAACAAACAAAATTCAAGCTAAAAGAGTGTTAAGTTAACAGTTTTCCCTCATAGCGCCAGAATGTGAGACGAGGAAATGTCAGTGAGGGTCGATTATGCTTGATTCATGATGAATTGGAGCATAATTTTTTCAAACATACCTACATCTACAAACAAGATCATTCAAATTGGAAATCTAAACTAAGAATTTTACTAAAATTGAAAGCTACAAACTTAAGAAAATAGTTAAATTCCTACTTTCTAACCCATTTTAAACTTATCATGTTTAGGAATTTGTGTCGTTTTGATGTGAAATGATGAACCTTTCCCAATCTTCTAACTAGTGAGCCTGTTTCAATCGATTCTATGGAAGAGAATCGATGAAACCATTGTGATTGATGTATGAAAACCTAGTTTATGCTAAAAATGAACATGATGCAAGCTAAGTTACCATTATTTTATGCTAAAAATGCACTGACCGTGCTATTTCTAAGCTAATATAAACTAATTCTAAGCCAAAAGATGAAAACCCTAATTTATAAAAAATCTAAGATGGATACATGGAAGCCATTAATAGATGCTCTAAGCTATGATGCAATTAAAAGTTAACTAAAATAAGCTAAAAGTGAGTAAAGTGAGAGTGTGAATGTAAGTGAATTCAACAGCATAAGTTTTCTCTAAAAAAGATGGATCCATTTGTCTCCAAATAGTGACCTATTTATAGGAAAGCGGTTGAGGAATGAAGAGTTGAGATCAAAAAGGTTAATCAATGGTCCAAAATGAAGGAGATGAGAGGCATGGATCATGGATTCTCATCAATGGATGAGAATGCATAATGAGATTTTAATCAAGGGTTCACACTTGCCTCAAACAAACACACTTTTGACCTGCTCACACAAGTTAAGGGTGACTTGTTCAATAGGTTGAAGGTTAAAACTTGCTTAAGAAGCCAAGTTAAAATATCCCTTTTTCAAATGATGGAGGAATAAGAATATTCCTTTGGGTGAGGGAAAAAGGAAATTTGCAAATTAAAACAAATTTTTAATTGTGCAAAAAAGGGGATAAGGAATATTCCATGGGAATTTTCCCTTTGCATAGAGGAAAGTTAGATTAATTGCTAATTAAACAAGATTTAATCATGCAATTTAGGGGACTTGGAGGAATTAAGGTGATATTCATTAAATTAAATGATTTAATGAATGGGGGAGAGATAAAATGATATGTAATTAAATAACTTAGGGTTATTTAATTAAATAAGATGACTTAGGGAATTAAATTAAATGTTTTGATTTATTTAATTTAATGAGATGAAATGTTAGCATGAAAGGGATGAATTAACCCAATTAAATTAATTAGGTTAATTGATGAAAATGATGCAATTAATTAAATAGCTTGGCTATTTAAATTAATTAAGCGAAAAGAGTATGGCTTAAAGAGGAAATGATGTTAGTAAATCTGTTTTAAGTGTATGATATCAATTAGGGAATTTTTTATTGTCTAAACCTTCCACTTGCAATTTTCAATTAGGCAAGGTTGACCTTTATCACCTTTTCTTTATATCCTTTCTATTAATGCTCTTGGGTATCTATTACAAAAGTATAACCAAATGAACTTGATAAGAAGTATTCATTTGCCTAACAATGTTGTTGTTCTTAACTCACACTTTGTTGATGATAGCATACTTTTTCTACAAAACTCAAAAAAGTAGATTGAGAATGTGATGGAGGTACTTGAACTTTATTGTGTCGTGTTTTGTTCTAAGTTAGCTCCTCATAAAATTGAATTTCTCATGGTGAAAAAATATCCTATCCCTCACTCAATATTGAAAGAGTGGAAACAAATTAAACATGGTTAGATTTTTCGCTACTTGGTCATTCCATTTGGGTTGGGAGTTTCACTTTTTGATATGCCAAACTGGTTTTTGACTAAGTTGAGGACTAAACTCTACACTTGTGGGAATAAATTTTTGTCTTTAGTAGGAAAAATACAAGTTGTGAATTACATGTTTTTGGCATCACATGTGTACTATTCCTCTTGTTGGATTCCTTCCAAAAAGGTTATGAAGAAAAAAAAATTTATCTGGTATTTTCTATGGGCTAATTAGAATGGTGACACTAACTTTAAGGATACCTCTTGGTTGCATTGTATATAACCTAAAGCTAAAGGGGGGATAGGTCTCTTCAACCTAAGAACATGAGGAGTTTTTCAGCTAAATGGATTGTTGGAGTGGTTAATGGTGATGAACCATAGAAGATTTTGTTTCAGTATCGAACTAAAAAATCTATTGTTAGAATGAAATGGTAGGTAGTTTTTTGGTTAGATAAAATTTTGATGGCTCCCAAAAGTTTCATTTTTGTTGGCCCCACAATTGTCATTGCACCAAAAGATCGACCTGTTAATGCACAATACAACTACCAGAGTTAACGGATCCACAGGAAATAGTTATTCCATGCCACGAATCTCGAGGGGAGCACTAACCATTTTCCAAATAATCTCCCCCTTAGCGCAAACTAAGGGATTCTAACTCGACACCTTTGGCTCTGATACCAATTGTTGGCCCCACAGTTATCATTGCACCAAAATATCAGCCTGTTAATGGTCGATATGACTACCAAAGTTAACAAATCCATGAGAGGAAATTAGTCCATGTCACAAATCTCAAGGGGAGCACTAACCATTTTCCAAAAAATTTATCTTCTAACAATATGGAAGACTTGGAAACAAGTTTGTAAATGTCTTAATTTGAAAATTTCTTCTTTATAACATGGTTTCAATTTTGGTTCATCCTCCATTTGTTTGAATAGAATAGTTCAATACCAAGTTCAACCCCTTGTTGCATTTCCAAGATATGCATATGCTCTCTTCAATAAAGGGATTTTTTAGTTTGAGGATCTTTGGGATTTTAACAATATCAAATGGAGTAATTGGAAAATAATTAATAATAACTTTTTCCTAAACAATAAGTTTCAAGGCTTTGTTGTTTTTCTAAAAGCTTTGGTTCCTATGGACCTAGTTATAAAATTATGCACACCCACTCAATGTAATTTTTCTTCAAGGACTATCCAGGTTTCAATTTGGTTGATTTCCTTTAAAAACACATTTCTAAGCCTTTTACCTTCACTATCGTTAAATTCTAGATTAAATTAGAAATGGAAATGTAAGCTTAGAAAAAAGACATGGAGAAGATTGAGTTCCCAAATATGGAGATCAAAAGCTAAAACTAATGATCAAATTTTGGCATGGAAAATTTTACACTTCAAATTACCTATTGGTGATAGATTGAAATATATTATGGTGCAACCAACTAAATGCCCTTTTTTCCAGCATAGTGAAAGTCTCAAGCATGTTTCGTGGGACTATTCAAGGGCTAAAAGAAAGTGGAATGTTATTTTCAAATTCCTTCTTGATATTTTTTTAGCATACTTTAAATTAGAAAGAAGCTATTGTGGGCTTCAACCTTCAAAATAATGTGTGGTTGATTCAATGAGAGGTGTTATTTTTCTTAGCATATGGAAAAGTAGTTGTTTATCAGTTTTTCAAAGCATAATATTCATTAGGAAGGGAAAATATTAAATTTTTACTGCGATATTATTTTCCAAATTATCCTTTTGTGCTCTCAATTGTAGGGGTTTTAAAAAAGCATGTGAATACTAAAAATCACTTGGATAAGATAAATTTTCATTTGTTGTAGTTACATAAAAAGGGCACCTTGTGATCCAAATAGCTTCAATGTATGGTATAATTCAGATTATAAGTTAATGTATTTTTCATGTATGGGGTCTCTTTCTTGTACCCCTAGCTTGTTTTGGTTTTTGGTTTTATAGGATTGATGGTTTTATTGTAACTAATTTTATTTGTGTGACAACCTATTGATTTCCTATCTCTATGTAATTTTTTTTGCATTGTTTCAATATATTAAAAAAAATTAATTAAATATTTTATAATTCATGTGCCTAACTGTCAATAATACATTCAAAACATTTGAAAAAAATATATCTTCTCCTCAAAATATGGGCATTTAAAACAAGTTTCCAAATTTAACACATAATAGCATTGGTAGTTTAATTACCCAACAGGCCAAACCATGAAATTATCACCACAAGCACAAATGGCATCCAAAGGTCATAGAATTTCTCCAAGGATCATAATCAATTACTTAACTCATTGTCCTATCTTGAATTTTTCATATCATATAAGATTTTGATACGTCCTTTGTTAACAGGAAATTTAATAAAAAAATCAGTTTGGGACTTAGAACTTCTCCAATGACCATGAAAATGGTTCTAGAGGCTAAAGAAGGTAAATGAGAAGTTGGTTTGTCACCATAACTATGAAATTTAAAACATTTTATGGGAACTTTCAAACTCGCCTGGATTCATTGACACATTAAAATATGCCTCAAAACTTCTCTATTTTTTGCAAAACTGAGTCATTGTACTCTTGGTGAGCTATAGAAACTTTCTACTAAAGGAATCTTCATGAAAGTCTAGATAAGTTAGATTAGGAGATTTTAATGCTAGAATTTTTAGGCAATCTTGTTGCCATGGGGCTTGGAAACAAGATTTTGTCACCAATCTGAGAATCACCATGCACCACAAATTTTCCAAAGTTACAAGTGTTAATAGAAACCACATCTAAAATTATTAAATAAAGCATATGAACAAAGATGCTATCATCATCTTAAGAAAATCCTCTTCACACTTCTATAGGATAGATATTTACTTTTAAAAAATTAGTATAGAATTTAAACTAAATTCACAATTATAGGAGGGGCCCACTTTTATTAAATTTTTCACTATTGTTGTACCTTCTCATAAATAAAAGATTATAACACCACACTATGTGTTGATTGACATGTAATAAAATCCATCTTAATAGTTAGAAGGATGATAAGGACATGCCATTCACTTGGGAGCAAATATCTCCTCCCCATTGAAATGATTGAACAATATTCTTTACAAATGAGTTGTAGAAAAACTAGTAAAGCTATAAAACAAACGGTAAGAACTAGTCCTTATCCAATAGACTTTGAACAAGAGTGGAAATTTATTTAACTTTATTGAACATTGAAAAATTATCATTTTTTGTAAAGTGAAGTAAGTTGCATAATTAAATAAAACACATTAACAAATATGTTGTCATTATCTTAAAAAAAGCCTCTTCACACTTCACAACTATAGCAAACCTACTTTTATTAAATTTTCACTATCATAGCACCTTCTCATAAACAACAAAAATGATACCACCTTATGTGTCAATTGACTTGTAATAAAATCCATGTTAATAGTTAGATGGATAATAAGGACATGGAGTTTTCTTGGGTGCAAATATTTCATCTCCATTAAAGTGATTGAACAATATTATCTATGAACAATTCATAGAAAAAGATTGTATTAATTTTGTGGGATGAAAAACTAGTAAAACCATAAAACAAATGGTAGGAACTAGTCTTTATCCAATAGACTTTGAACATGTCTGAAGATTTACATAATTTTAGTGAACACTACAAATATCTTAGATATAATTTGTAAAGTGAAGTAAGTTGCATAATTACATGGAAGAAACCACAACATCTAATATGATTAAATAAAATACATTACCAAAGATGCTATCATTATCTTAAAGAAATGTCTCTTCACACTTCTTCAAGATAGTTATTCACTTACAAAAATTATGTATAAAATTTAGACTAAAGTCACAACTATAGTAGGCTCTCTTTTATTAAAAATTTCACTATCATTGTACCTTCTCATAAACGACAAAAGTGATACCACCCTATGTGTTTATTGACTTGTAATAAAATCCATCTTAATAGTTAGATGGATAATAAGGACATGATATTTGCTTGGGTGAAATTTGTCCTCCCTATTAAAATGATTAAACACTATTTTAGATGTGAACGAATCATAGAAAAAAATTGTATTAATTTTATGGGAAGAAAAACTAGCAAAAGCATAAAATAAATTCTAGGAACTAGTATTTATCCAACAAATTTTGAACAAGTGTAGAAGTTTATGTAACTTTAGTGAACACCACAAATTTCTCATTTTTTTGTAAAATGAAGTAGGTTGCATAATTACATGGAAGAAACCACAAAATTTAATATGATTAAATAAAAAATATAAAAAGAGATGTTATCATTATCTTTAAAAAAAAAGAGTTCTTCACACTTCTATAGGATATATATTTACTTTAAAAAATTAGAGATAACATTTAGAAGTCACAACTATAGCAGGCTCACTTTTATTAAAGTTTTCACTATTATGGTACCTTCTTATAAACTTCAAAAGTGATACCACCCTACATTCCATTGACTTGTGGTAAAATTGATCCTAATAGTTAGATGGATGATAAAGACACACCATTCACTTGGGTACAAGTATTTCCTCTCCATTAAAATGATTGATCAATATTCTCTATGAACAAGTCCTAAAAAAAATTGTTTAAATTTTTTGGGAAGAAAAGCTAGCAAAGCCATAAAACAAACAATAAGAACTAGTCTTTATGCAACAAACTTTGAACAAGTGTGGAAATTTACGAAACTTTAGTGGACACAAATTTCTCATTTTTTGTAAATTAAAACAAGTTGCATAATTACATGAAAGAAACCACAACATCTAAGATGATTAAATAAAGCATATTAATAAAGATATCAACATTAGCTTAAAAAAAAACCTCCTAATGCTTCTACAAGATAGATTTACTTAAATATTCTCTATATAACATTTAGACTAAAGTCACAACTATAGTAGGGCCTCTTATATTAATATTTTCTCTATCATGCCACCTTCTTATAAATAGAAAAAATGATACCACCTAAATGCCAATTTACTCAAGTAATAAAATCCAACTTAATAGTTAGATGGGTGATAAGGACATGACATTTACTTGGGTGTAAATATTTACTCCCCATTAAAATGACTAAATAATATTCTATAAGAACGAATTGTAGAAAAATATTTTATTAATTTTGCGGGAAGGAAACTAGCAAAGCTATAAAATAAACGGTAGGAAAGAGTCTTTATCCAATAGAATTTGAATAAGTGTCATTTTTTTGTAACATTAATAAACATCATGAATTTCTTAACTATTTGTAAAGTGAAGTAAGTTGTATAATTGCCTAGAAAAAACCATAATATCTAAGATGATTAAATAAAATATATTATCCAAAATGTTATCATTATCTTAAATAAAGCTTCTATCTTTCACACTTCTAAAAGATAGATATTTACTTTAAAAAATTATGTTTAACATTTAGACTAAGTCACAACTATAAGAGGCCCATTATCCAATAGAGTTTGAACAAGAGTTCATGACTGAAGGAGGAAAATTGCTCCTAAGTACCTGAGCCTAGAACAACTAAGGGAATGGTGGCATGATGTTTATGCCCCAGATTCTGAGAATTTCATAATAGGACACCAACTGGATGATGCAGCAACCTATTTAGCCATAATGGATAAGTATCAAGCCCACAAAGATGATTGGAATAAAACTGTTAAATAGGCAAAAGAGGAGATTGGCTCCATTGAATGCCGACTTAAGATCTTGCCTTTGCCACCTCTTATCGAGTTGGATAAATTATTTTTGAGGGTTCAGGGATCATTGGCCCAGAGTAAGGACAAGGGAGGCGGTAGTTAATGCCCATTTTGAGATTTATGCTTCCTTATTATTATAGGGCATATATTGATCTGGACTACATTGGGGAATGTGTCTAGGCTGACCTTGATGGTGTATCAACATTTAATGTGTGCCTTATTTTGGAGTTCCTAGGGCTAACCTGTTTTGGCTAATTTCACTTTGTAAATGTTTGGCTAGGCTGGCATTGTCTTGAGAATTTGCTATAAAGAGCATTCTTTCCTCATTGTAAAGTAGCTAGAGAAAATAATAGAGACAAGTAAGAGCAAAAAGAGCTAGAGCATTTTGTAGTAGAAGTAGTAGTCGATTTCTTGAAGCAAATATTGTAACAGAACAGTGGAATTGTTGCAGCAATTTGATGATCTAATACAATTGAAGACATTGTGGTTTTCCTAGTGAAATCTCTTGTGTTAGTTTATCTTGCATGGTTGTTGTTGTTTCATCTTTAAAATTGCTTGAAGATTTAGGATTTAGTATTTTAGAGTTGAATTATTTTGGTGGGTAATGTTCATGATTTCATATTTGGAATGTTTGTGGCAATCTCTGGTCTATACTCCCAGTAACTATATGATTTTAGTAGGCTAGTGAAGTCAACCTAGACCATACATTCATTTGAGCTTAGTTCGATTGTGGATGCATGTCTATGATTTTAAAATCTATACACCTTAGAATATTGCGCCGTTCTTGTGATATTGCATTGTGGGTTGATCAGGAATTGGTTATTTGAGATTGGTCCATTCCAGATATCTGTCATTGGCATTGTTCATTCTAGGAATAGTTTAGATCTTATCATATCTTTGTACCCTTATCTTTTGTTGTTTCTTTATTATCTAGTTCAATTTAGGACTTTAAGATCATCATATTGCAAAATCTGATAAATTGGAAAGGTGCAGTTTGCTTGTAGTAAGGTCCGATTGTGATTACCAGCATTTTCACATACTATCTGAGTTGTTTATGCATTTTCATGACCTAACAGCCGAGAGACCTTGGGGTGATTTTCAGTAATTTATAGTTGAAGATTACCTTTCAAGAGAGATAGAATATTGTATTCTGTCTAAGTTGTTGCTATGCAGAAAACACCATCAACAAAGATGAAAGCTTCTACAGAAGCTACCCATGAATGGCCGCAAGGAGTAAGACACCAAGGAGATAGTATTATTAAAGATATCTTGTCCACTTGTGGTGATGCACATAGATCCTTTGAGTGGTTGCAGAATGTTCTAGGGAAAGAAAAAATTGATACAGATCTCCTACTGCAAAAGCTAAGCATTATCATGGATTATATAGAGGAGAGATTGGTGAGTGATAGAATCTTGTCTTCTTGAAAAGTTTTAGAACCTTGGGTCTGGTATGAGCTATTGTAGATCAATCAAAAGGTTTCAAAGAGGATTGATAAGTAGGCGTAGTAGGTGGGAAATGCATTGAAGGATATTTACAACAAATGTATTCCATTTTTTGATATCATGATTGGCAGGAAAAATTTTACACCAAAAAAATTGAGCTTAGAACAATTAAGGAAGTGGTGGCATGAGGCTTATTCCCAAATTGATGATGTTCCAATTGGTCCAATCACAACCCACCATTTAGATGATGAATCCACCTACATTTTTGTGATGGAGAAATATCAAGATATCAAGGTGGAATGGGATAAGGTCGTCAATGAATCAAGGGAGGAGATTAAATATATTGATAGAAGATTCAAAGTGTTAATTACTCCACCTTTGGCCAACCTAGAGGAGATTTTTCTTAAGGTACAAGATAAATTGGATCAAGATAAAGACAAGGAGCCAACTAATGAGTGACTACATCAAAATTGTGCTTCCCATTATCCTTCATTCATCCTCTACATGCATTGGACTAAGCTATATTAGAGAACCCAGGCCAACCTGGAAGAGTATCAAGCATTTAATTCAATGTTTTATTTTATTAAGGAATTTTCTAGGCTGACTGGTTGCATGGTTGACCTTCTTTGTAACCCTATTTGAGTCGACATATCATGAGATCTCTATAATTGTGGCATTTTTCCTCAATTGTAGGGGCTAGATGATTATATTTTGAAGCGAGTTAAGTGAGAGAAAAATATAGTGCTAGGAGTTAGTTTTATTTTGAAGAAAGTGTTGTAACACAAAACACTACAATTTTTGTTGTCATTAGATGATTAAATACAATTGAAGACATCATGTTGTGGTGATCTCTCTTGTGTTGACTTATCTTGCATGGTTCTTGTTATTCTATCTTTTGAGATTGATTGAGAAATATTGAAATATTTTAGTTTTAGAGTTAGATTGGATTCAATTGTGTTTATGGTTTAGTGCTTGAAGTGTTCCAACAATCCTTGGTTCATACTTTTTGCAACTGGCTGATTGTGAGTTGATTTGTAAAGTTAGCATGGACCACATATTCATTGTGCTTAGTTCAATTGTGAATGTTTGTTCATTTCAATTGCAATAGGGTTGTTTTGGATGAATGTTCATGATCTAAAAATGATTAATTCCTTAGAATATTGCACTATTTCTATAAGATTGTAGGTTCATCTGAGTTAAGTAGGAATTAGTTTTGGGGGGTTGGTCCATTTCAAGTTTTTTATCATTTGCATTTTTAATCTTAGGAATCTATCTTAAACCCTCATATTTTTCTTTTTTCTTTATTATATATGTTAGAATTAGGATCAAAGTATCAACATATTGAAAATCTAATAATTTTTAAGATTCAACATTTGTTTGGAAGGCCCCTTGTGATTACCATCATTTTCACATTTATCACTGAGTTGTTTTTGCATTGTCAAAACCTAACATTAGAGACCTTAGGGTTATCTCTTGAGGCTTGCTAATAGAGATTTACCTTTCAAGAGA
>VDFB02244583.1:0-16844 GCA_007258455.2 Sequoia sempervirens | reverse complement strand
AGTGTATAGATAATTGATGAGGTCCTCAACATCCTTCATACTCTCCATGTATTGGTGGGTGCAGTTTTGGGTCATGCATACAAGAGTTGTGCAGATAATGGAACAGTATTGGCTCACCTACTAGTTCACACTCATGGGCAACTAGGAAAATAAAATGTACCTCCACCATTCTAAAGGGCATTCCTTAGGTGTTGATGAAGAGGCCCTTGTCTTTGATGGCTACAATGATAATTGATGGTTTATTTACCCCCATTGCCATTTCTTTTGCCATTGTCTCCAATGGTTTCCAACTCTGAATGGTTTGCCAACGATAGAGATAGTCATTCTCATTGGTCCTATTATTGTTGGACATCGAAGGTCACTTGTATATCCCTGAAAATGTCAATTGCTACCTCTCTTCCCTTTGTGTGTTGTTTTGAAGTTGGACCTAGGCAGAGATGGTTTGATTGAGAGACCCCCAACTCTCTACAACACAAAAATGGCCCCTTCTATCTCCCCCCACCCAACCCTAGTGGGAACCAATACTTTGGAATGCATGTTCCAATTCACTAGGGAGGGATCTTGAGCTACAACTCCCACTACTATTTAATATTTTAAAATATTTAAATTGGTTTTTAAATTATAATATATTTATTATTTAATATATAAAATTTAACATATTTATTAATGTATCTATTAACAAATTAAAATTAAAATTTTGAACATATTTAAATTATAATGTTTTTAAATTTATTATAATGTATTCAAATTTAACATAATATTGTTTTATTTTTTAATAATTTTAATTTAATAAATGTAAAATATTTATATTAGTTTCTAAATTTAATATAATATTATTTTATTTTAATAAATAATAAATTCATTTGACTATTTTATTTTATAATATAATTTTGTTTCAAATCTTTTTAGCAATGTTAAATTATTTTGACAATTTTATGGATTTATTATTTATATTTTTCTAAAATTCAAATTTATATAAGGCAAATTTAATCCCAATTTTTTTTTCGAACTTTTTCTCCTTGCCGAAGTTAATCCGAATTTTACTATTGCTGAACACAAACACGAACATGAACTCGAACCTTGTGACATAGTCCACCACCATATACATGTTCCGTTGATCTTTTTCATGGGAACCTATAAAGGATTTTAAATGGTCTCTTTTTGAATCTAGAGTTCTAGACAGAAGAATGCTCTCTTTTTTAACCTGTAGCACTAGACACAAGAATGCTCTCTTTTTGGATGTTACCTGGAAATTGCAAAGTTGAAGTTTCTTTGGTTGATAACAAAAAAGTTTGACCTCTTTCATTTTTCTTATATACATCTTAACTTGTTTATTTTCATTTGGACCTTCCTTCCTTTCCCATCTAGCAATGAGTGATTTTTTGGGTTCTAACCAAGTTAATTTATTCTCCCCTCATGATTCTCCTATTAATTACTTGTTTCACTTTTTAAGGTTAGTGTTTAGAAAAACTTCCACAAATAAAATAATATGTTCATGATTTCCCTTTATCAATCTAAGTACAAAGCAATAGATCTACACAAGTGGAACTCCACCATGGAGTTAACTCTTGCTTTCTGAACTACATTCAATTTAGAATGCCTACTTTTTCTGCTTCAACTCGCATTCTCTGCCCTCATTTTAATAGTGAAGATGTGCTTTTATTGCACCATGGCATTGTATGGGTTTTGGAGATATTACAGGTTAAGAAATAGGACTTTTGAATTTAAAGGTAGGGTAGATTTTAAAGGAAACATTATTTTTGAAAGTGTTTTGGTCACTTTCAGATCCAAGACTGAATTTTGAATTAGAAGGTCTAAACTTTGTAATCTGGTACTTGTATTTTTAAAGGTGAACCCCTTTTTCTTGGCTGTGAAGGGTTGAAGCCCTGGGATGGCATCACCCTAGGAATTCTCACCACACAAATGTACCTGAGAATCAGACTTGGGCTAGTAGTGGTAATCTCCTACCAATTTACTGCCAGACCACTACCCAAGAACATCATATGGTATTTGGTTCTAAATTTAGATAATCTGATTCTATCATTATTCCTTTCTTGATTTACTTTTGTGAATTGGTAAGACATAAAAATTGATGCGAAGTGTGTAGTAATTTTTTTTGCTCTTTGTTCCAGATCTAGTCTTGAGATTTTAGCTACTTGATATTGAAATGGCTAATGAAGAAGACAAAGGGATGGTGTCTCATCATCATCATCAGATTTACTGTTTGACAAGCTTACAGATAGGGTATGTAGATGAATATTTTTGTAGATTACTTTAATAGAATAATTTTTCCTTTCTATGTGCATATTATTTTTTTAAAGTTAATTGTGGCCTTTTTGGTATTTTAACAAGTATTGTGTTTCTTACATTTTTATATAATACTACGTTGTTAGTTTATAGGCTGAGTGACTACGAATCAAATTACTGATTCAATAAATACTAAATAGTTATTCTCCTTGATTCCATTGGCAACCTGTCATAGCTGCAACATTGAACATAGAAGGGTGTGAACATTTAAATAACCTTCCTAATTCCATTGGCAACCTGTCACAACTGTAACACTTGAACATGGTAGGGTGTATAGATTTAAATAACCTCCCTCATTCCATTGGCAACCTGTCACAGCTATAGCACTTGAACATAGAAATGTGTAAAGGTTTAAATAACCCCGCTGATTCTATTGGCAACCTGTCATAGCTGCAACACTTGAGCATAGAATACTGTAGAGGTTTAAATAACCTTCCTAATTCTATTGGCAACCTATCACATCTACAACACTTAAAAATAGAAAGTTGCAGAGGTTTAAATAACCTCTCCAATTCCATTTTCAACCTCTCACAGCTGCAACACTTGAATATAATAGGAAATTTTAAAGGTTTAAATAACCTCCTTGATTCTGTTGACAATCTATCACAATTGCAACACTTAAAAATAAAATATTGTCACAATTTGAATAATCTCCTTGATTTCATTAGCAACCTGTCACAGCTGCAACACAACACTGAACATAGAAGGGTGTGGACATTTAAATAAGCTCCCTAATTAAATAACCTCCTTGATTCCATTAGCAACCTATCACAGCTGCAACATTTGAACATAAAAGGGTGTGGATGTTTAAATAAGCTCCCTGATTCGTTTGGAAACCCATCATAGCTGCAACACTTGAACATAGAAGGGTGTGGATGTTTAAATAAGCTCCTTGTTTCCATTGGCAACCTGTCACAGCTGCATCACTTGAACATGGTAAGGTGTATAGATTTAAATAGCTTCCCTGATTCATTGGCAACTTTGTCACAGCTGCAATAGTTGAACATAGAAGGGTGTAAAAGTTTAAATAACCTCCTTGATTCCATCGAAAATAGAATGTTAGGATGTGTTCTAGAGTGCTTCATTAATTCAAAGATTTTGAGTGATTCCATGAGATGACATCTCTTTGAGGCATTATGTCAAACAATTTAGGTGTTTTTTCTATGATTCCACATCTTGCATATATGTCTACCAGAACATATCCAACTATAACATCTGACAAAAATTCCCCTGCCATTATGCTTTGGTGCAATTTCATAGCCCGTCTAGTGTGCATGTCCAACACCAAAGAGAATGAAAAGGTCTTTTTTTTACCCAACTACACCCTCCTATTATTTCCTTAGAAAAAAGGATGCCTAATTATTACAAGAGATTCATAGAATATCAGGTTCAGATAAAATGGAACATAGGCCTCACCTGGAAACCAGAGAGTCTATTGAGTGATTGATTTTTCTTCCAAAGGTTCTCTATGATAGAATAGATCATTGTCGATTGACTTATCCATTCCTCTTCATTTTCTCCCAATGATTTTATAACTCTAACAAAGCATTTAGACTTTTCAAAGCTTTTTAGATGAAAAATTAGATGAGCAGGCTTCTGGTAGCTTCCCATTGCTAATTCCAAGGATATTAAATCTTCCCATGGAACATTCCATAGTATTTTACATGGTATTGTAAGCATTTTATTTGATGATGGGCACTAAAAACATAGGAACAAACACTTTTATAAGTGCCTTAACCTGGCATGAAAATATTTCAAAAGATGATGCAGTCTAAATGTTCCTCGTATAAATCTGACCATGCAAATTTTGAAGGTTCCATTGAAATATTTGTGCATCCACAATGTCTCCTTTCTTCTGCAAGGTAAAGCACCATCTGCAAAGTCAACAACATACTGTAAATCAATGTTCTCTCTTTAATAGTGCTCAACAATATATAAGAAACTAGTGCAATTCGTCCATTAATATGTCCAGATAATTTGAAGATCAATAAAGCACTAGTATGTGAATGGAAACACATTGTCATTGATGGCATGGTTTGTTGGTGTTTAGATGGTGTTGTTTCAGCTCCCACCTAGTGTCAAGCCCTTGCAGGGCTAGTGGGCTTGTGGGCCACTTTACTTTGCACTTGGATTGTTGGTTGTTAGGGGATGGGGCCCCCTGTTTGTGTTCCCACTAGCTGGGCCTAGTTAATGCCAATAACTCAAGTTGACGGCCCATTCAAAACCTCAATTTATAGAAAACAATACGTAAAACACATTAAATTAACAAGTTAAAGCATAAAGGTGACATGCACTAATTTCTTGAAGAGATTCTCATTCAATCCTGATAACAAGTACAAAACTGATGAAATTATTGAATTAGGTTGTCAAAATTTTGAGGATAGATGATCCAAATATTGATTTTTTTAATAGCTTTCTTGTAAGATTGTTGATTTCAAAAAATTCACTCACTTGTGTTTATTAGTATTTAAAAGCTATTGTTTTATTGCCATGCATATGTGTGTGTGATATCCTTATTGTAAATACATTTATATATCATAGTGAATCAAATAATTAGACTAAAACTACATTTGGCATCTGCATCCAAACACACTTGGACTAGACTATACTTACATAAGTCAACACTGAGAACCAAACTAGACTTTCGAAATCAGTAATCATGGTGTTATTGTCATTAATGTTTATATCATATTGGTATCCTCAGAATTATTACAAACGACCAATTTACAAAACCTTAACAAATATTCCACAGATATTCTTGTTCATAAATAGATAAAATATAAATACAATAATCTGTAGGAAAGTAAAAATTCCCAAGTAAAAAGTGAAAAGGAAATGACCTGCCTAGATGTTTCCCTTTCATTATATTCTTAAAGAATTCCACTACTTTGGATGGAATGTGAGATCCTGATCCTATTTGAAACAAATTTATTTCTAAATACTTGAAAACATGTACAACTTCCACCAATACCATGCACAGTTAAGGAAATAAAGTCCAAGACTCCACTCACAGGCTGAACAATAATACCCAAGAATGCTCTCCCAAGACCATGTACAAAACCAATAACACCATGTTCTCTTGCACTTTCCAAAGGTTTAGTTAACACTCTAGAGAAATCAAATGCCACACCTTGTGCTAAAGCCTCAGTGCCTAGTAAAATTCCATCACCAACTCCTGTAATTTTCCTTGAAGAATCCTACAAAAAATCCATAAAAATATCATATAAGGATAATGAATATGTTCATATTTCTCAAATCTGTGGATTTTTCCTCAATTTAAATATAATTTTTATGTTCACCTGTTTTATACACAACTGAAGGAATTGTCCATCTGTGGAAAGTTTGGCAAGCCCTTTACTCAGAGATTCCAATGTTGAGCTTGTCATACCAAGTAAATCTACTCCAAAAAGAAAATGCAGGGGATTATGTATCAAATCTCTCCAAATCCGGTGGGTAGTTGATGGTAAGACAACACTTTTTCTCATGAACACGTGTCTGTGAACAACTTTCCTAAGATGGATCTGACAAAGCAAAGAGTTGCAATGATCAGGAACATAACTTCAAATGCTGACTTGTTTTCTTTCCATTTAACATGAAGACTTGAAACAATCAATCTAAGATCACAACTATTGATCCATAAATTCAATCAAAATTATTCATATGTGGAAGTTGAATTGAGATGTTGCACTAACCTGCATTTTGACTATATTCCCAATACTGTCAATTACAGGACTCCAAATACCAAGCACTCCATGAGTCCTCTGGGCAGGTGTTGTCTCTAGTGAAAAATTTAACCTCATTTATGCTATATCAATCAAACTAACCCATAAAACAAAGTAGTTAAGTAAAGTTCAACCTCAATTACATTGACATTAAAAAGATTGTCCATTTTCATCTTTCAGTGATCTGAATGAGATTAAAATTGCTCTCAAATAATGCTTGAGAATAAGGAGTGCTTAAGAGCTCATTAAAAAGCTCTTCCCTTCATCTTGATCCACCCACAACACCTTGACATAAGAGCAACAAAACAAAGTTCTTTTATATTGATGTTTAATAAAAAAATATGAAATTATTGCTTGAAATGCTTTTCTTTCTTGCAAAGCAGTAGATTTTGAGGTAGGAATGGAATTTTAACAGAGTGTTTGTTGTTTCCTCTCTTTAATGTGATAATTTTGTATCTTTCTGATGGTCATGTATCTAGATTGCCTTTGTCAGGTTTTTGAGAGTGGGAATCCCAATGCAAAAGAAATAGTCCTTTCAAACATGGCAACAACTTTTGATCGGATTCTGTTATAGTTTGAGGTTTGCTGCTTCAAATCCTCTCTATGTAATTTTTTATGCTTTAGTTCCTAAATGATGTAAAGAAAAAACAATTAACACATTACACTATATTTACTCATTTGAACAAATGCATAATTTCTTCTGTTTCTTCCTTTATTTCAGGATCCTTTCACATTTTCTAATTATCATAGAGCAATATAGGAGCCTTTTGATTACTACATGTTTGGACAAAATTACATTCGACCATTGATTGATTTCAGGTATTGTTGTTGTGATTCCCAAGAAGGTTTTAGTTCTTGTTTTTTAATCTGATAGGATTGGTTGTATCTCATAGGAGGGTTTCTGATTGTAGATTTAAGCAGTATTTGATCACCCCTAATAATAGAGAGGTAGATTATTTTTCCTCGTGCTTTTTCCATTGAATTTTTTTTCTATTAACTATGTAGTTTTGACAAATGAACAATAAGGTTATTTTGATTTCTGAGACTAAAAATGACATCCTTGAGTAAATTTTTGAATGTAAGGGAGGTTGTCTATATGTTAGGCTTGCTAGGGGAATTGGATTGCTCAACAAGAAAATATTTCTAAATTAATTTAGCTCTAACTCTATGGGAAAGATGATAGTTTGATGGACATACACAATTCTACCTGTATGGGAGTGATGAGAGTTGGACGGAACATCTAAAGAGGTTCCAGATATGCTAGAGGAAAGCTACGAGGAAACTAAATTGATAATGTTTGAAGTTTTTTTTTCTTTCTTAGATGTTGAGTCTAATTAATAAGTTTAATGTTGTGTTGCAACTTGCAGTTGAGTATGTTGATATGATAAAGGCTAGCATTGTTGATCCTCTAAAAGTTATCAGAATTGCATTAGTTGATGTAGAAAGGTAAAATTATTTATCTTTATTATAATTAGTGGAACTTGCGACTACAATATTTGATAAAAATCTACTTCCAAATATTTTTTTGACATGCAAATTTTGAAACCTTATTTTCAGGTTGCAGCTCCAAATTGGAGAAGTAAAAGGTGAATACCAACGAGAAAGAGTTTGGAGGAGCCGAAACCAATAGCGGCGGGAAATTTGTGGATTTGCAAGGGGATTAAATGGGTCGAGCCCCTATAGGAGGTCTCTGCCCTTCCAAAATGACTGCAGTTAAGGAAGGGGAAAACAATATAAGTATATGAAAATATGAGTATTATGTTTATATAGTGTCAGTAAGTTGTACAGTGTCACTGAGACATTGAATGTAACCAATGAAATTTTGATTTGCCAATCAAGTTTAATAAAGTAAATTTTTAGAGTGGTTTTTTCTCCACTCATAAATACTATGTTGTTTGTGTTTGATCAATCATATTTGTTCAAGAATTTTAGTCTACATTTCATGGTGCTTCTTCAACATTTGAATATCTATGATACTTGAAGTTTATATGCATTAATTTTTGAGGATTAATTAAGTTAGATTTGATTTGTAATGACTAAAGTAATAACTTACATGACTAAATATATGATGAAATTAATAACTAAAGTAATGATTAAATATATGACTAAATAAATGACTACCATGGCTAAATAAATGACCAGTTAACAACAATCAAATTAATGACTAAATTAATAACTAAATATATGACTAAACAAATCACCACCATGACTAAATAAATGACTAGATTAATGACTAAATCAATGACCAAATCAATGACTAAATAAATGACTAAAATAGTTTAGTCATAAATTTGGTGGTGTTATAAATGGCTACAAATAAACCACTAAAATAGTCACATGACTAAAATTAATGACTAAAATATATGACTAAATAAATGACTAAATAAATGACCAAATCAATGACCAAATCAATGACCAAATCAATGACTAGATAGATGACTAAAATAGTTTAGTTATAAATTTGGTCGCATTATAAATGACTGGCAATAAACTACTAATGGTCACGTGACCAAAATTAGTCATATATATGCAATTTTTAGTAGTTTATTTAGTCATATATTATTGTTTTTGTACTAGTGCTAAGATGATGATGGATTGATGATGATTTGATTGATCATGATTGATGAAGCTTGATTTTGGAAAAAAATTTGTTCAAATGATTGGATGTGACATTGAAGGATGCGTTAGATGTGATTGATATTGATTGTTCAGATTGATGTTCGATGAATGATGAAGATTGATATGGAATGTCATCTCATCAAAATATGCCATGGGCTAGTGATTTGGATTTTGGATCACAAATGCTTTAACCAATTTGGTTTCATGCTTTCTAATGTTTGGATCGCCATATAAGTTGGAGGTATAGATAAAGATTTATTCCTAAAGAAAGATGCAAATATCTACCCCCAATGTCTAGCAATGTATGAAATGTCATGGATGAATGCCTGGATAGGTGTACGGATGGATGGATATGGTAAGCACGCAAAGGATGCCAAGGATTATCGTGTGTTAAGATAAGGTATTTGGATAAAGAAACCTCATTTGGCTAATACTTTATGGCTCAGATAATGCTGCATAGGACAAGATCAATGAAAATGACCCATGTCAAGATGTTTACCATAAGCAAGCGTAAAGTGTGCCCCAAACTTTCATTAAGATCAAGAAAATTTGGATGATGGATGCAAATGGATGAAAATGAATTGGATAAATGGTTCATGGATGGATGGATTTATTATGGATAAGACGGATGGAATGTTGGCTTTATTATGGATGGGATGAGATGCTTTCATTTGAACTAGCACACGTAGATGATCGATTCTACACATGATGCTTGTTTGCCAGGTTTTTGTCATGGTCTTGCCCAAAGCGCCGCCCATGCGGTTTTCACTAGAGGACGAATTTTTCTCTTTACTATTTTCAATCCTTTTTCTGATTTTTTTTGGATTTTCATATTTTTTTGATTTTTTTGTATTTTTCTGAAAGATTCTAAGCTCATGCTGAATCACAAGGTGTTGTTGATGTAGATGCCCCTGTCATAATGTGCCATCGATATCCTACTTGAAGAAGTTGCTTTGCTAAGATACGTGCACTTGAATGCAACTTTTGGGATTCTTGATCTACTTTGTCGATACCGGGGTTAACTCTGTCTCTGTGTGCACATTGCGATAGAGTGCCTTTGAAATCCTTATAATGAAGGGTTGTTGCTAGTACATGGTCAATGTGAGAATTGGATATCATGCGTGGAGGCATGGATGGAGTGTGTTCAGGGATAAGAGATGGATTGGTTGACAGCTTGGAATCTTTGATTCTCCAAACTTGGGAAGATGAACAATGATGGGTGGATACAAAAGTGTGTGTGGAATTAGGACCAACTGCTTGATATACCTTGTACGTTGCTTGAAAATCCTTCTTTTTCTTTTGTGGACATCTTTGATGGATACTTTTCCCTCTTTTATTTTTCCCCACAATTTCTTTGACTGATGGAGTTTGATAGGGATAATCTTTCTTTGTATGTTTTGGTATCCATGCATATTTGATTTGTCCATTATGCTTCTTAGCTTCTCTTGATTTGATAACATTCTTCGTACTTTGATTCAAATCTTCCTTTTGACATTGGTCCCAATTCGTGGATGGGGTGATGGGTGGATGAAGATTCATGACATGATTGGTTGTAGTATTGGCAATGGTTTCACCATAAGGATTCTTTGTGCTCCCTATGTTGACTTTTTCTTGAGACGAAGCTACCCCCAGTATGGTTTTAGTAGTACCTTCATGCTTTGATTCTCCTTGTTCCGAGAGATTTTGTTTAGAATGAATTCTCTGATAAATGACCATCGTAGGTGACGTTATTTCCATTTGTTGCTCTGCTAACTCTGAAATATCCTATTCTATCTGACTTGTTTCCTTGAGCGGATAATGTTGGACATCTGCATACCTAATGTCCTTAGTCTGAATTCAGGATATATCTGATCCTGATGTTGATAACTTAGTTTGACTGTAGGAGTTGATAATCTGCTCTTTGTGTGTAACAAAATTTTGTTCTAGATGAAGATCATCTACGTGTCCATCCATAGAAAGCATCTCATGGGTAGATGAAGGAGTGTGTGCTACATGGATATGATCATCTTGCATAGATAGGAGAGTGTCCATTAGATCATTATAGTATCTTGAAGATACAAATTCTTGATATTGAATGATTTTGAAGTTGCTTTCGACATGCTTTGGATCAATTTCTTGACATGGGTCAGTTTCAAAGGATGGATTGCTTACAAATGGTTCTTGGATATCTTCATTAGGCATGGGAAGTGGCTTAATATCTTCTTGATCTTTGAGTGGACTTGGATTAGATGTTGAGTTGAAGATTCCTTCAATATATGCAATCATGAGGTCAAAGGATGTCAATATGTCTTGGAAAGGACCATTGCTAGACTTTGGTGAAAGACATTGATCATACTTTAGAATAAATTCTTGAGATATGCCCTCTAACTCATTAGGTGATGTAGAGACATTTTCAACATGATCATTGGTCGATGCCTTGTTGGATGAAGCGAAAATATCTTTATTGATGAATAGATCTTGATCATTATTTTCAACAATTGTGGTCGAGGGATTTCCAATGTCTTCAACCGTAGGGTGGAATGATGTTGACATTTCTTGAATTGGATCATTGTTGGGTATTGTTGGTGGATTTTGATCATGATTGAGAAGTGACTCTTGACATATGTTCAGTGATGGATTGATCTTTCTCCTTGTTCTCAACAGTTGTGGTGGAGAGATTTCCAATGCTATCATTTCCCCCAATAGTGATTATCTTCTGATCAATCAAGTCTTGGATGAGTTTCTTGAGTCGAACACAATCTGATGTTTTGTGTCCCTTTATTCTATGATAATCACAAAGGTGCTTCTCATTATACCCTGGCGGTTTTATGGTTGGTTCTTGATAGTTCACATAAATGGGGATTTTGATGAGATTTTCTTGTACCAATTGTTGTAGGACTGATTTGATTGGTCTCCCAAGTGGTGTGTATTTTCGCTTGTTTCCTTATGAGATTTGCACTTTAAATTGACCTTGTGGTGATTGATTTTGGAGGTGTGGTGATTGATCTTTGAGATGTGGTGATTGGGTTTGTTGTTGATGTTGTTGATCTTGATATCTGACTTCTTGCCATTGGAGATGTTGTTCTTGATGCAATTGTGGATATAACTCAATGCTTTGATGACATGGTTCAACCAATGGAGGAATGTATTGATTTTGGAGAGAAGATATCTCTTGGCTCAATAATTCAATTAGTTTGGCATGTGAAGCAAGTTGTTCTAGCAAAATTTGATCTTGATTTTGACTCCCTTGATTTGGATTTTGTTCAAGCATATTTGCGATGTACACTTGTGGTGTTTGAATGGGATCATGGACAAATCAATTTTGGACATTGTTATGATTTGGGATGACACTCAAATTTGGCATGATAGGTTGAAATTGAACATTGTCTTGATTTAGGTGACTTTGATTTTGCATGGTGTTACCTTGCCTTGGAGTCGTTAACATCTTGTTTGGAATTTGAACAACATTTGTGTGATTTGCAAACATATCTATCCAAAATTTTGCTGGATTCATGTTTTGAAAACTTGTACTTGGTACATTCTCATTGTTCATTTGAAGGCTCATGCATTGATTGTTCGGTTGACAAACTTGTAGGTTTGGATTTAGATCTACCATCGAGAAATGTGTTCCAATCTTTGATTTGGGCATACTCACACTTGTTGTGCCATTGAAATTTGTAGAAGGTAATGATCCCATGTACTGTTTGTATAGATGTGAGTGTTCATAATCAATCGGCATTGTAAGGTTTTGATAGCTTAGTTGACTTGGATTACTCATGATGAATGGATGAAGTTTATATTCCATGTTCCTCTTGTGTTTTGACCTTGTTGCAAAAGTGACCTCTAAGGTTCTTAGGACTAATGACGACATGAAGGACGAAAGGTGTAAATGATATGAGTGATGAACATTTAGGAACCTTGGATCAAGGCTAGACTTAGGGTATTATTTTGATTGGTTTGATTTGGATAATGAACTTGTAAACCCTAAGATGTAAGATGTTATCAAGTAGGATGAACTTGTTCAAAGGATTGCTAATTTAATTAGAGGTATGAGAAAGGATGCATTCCCATATACCTAACTAAACAAGGTGATTTTTTGCTTTGATGATTTACCCAAGTCTACAATGATGTTTCCAAAGCTCTAAAGTTGTTTGGTGGGATGGGTTTTGATAAAAGTTTGGATGAATGAAGTGTTTGATTTCGTGCTAAATGAACCTAAGAAGGACTTGTGTACTAGGCCAAGATAGTGAAGAACATGCCTTTCTTTAAGAGTAATTCAAAATCAAAAGACCAATGCTTGCTTGAAAGATGATAAAAAGATAAACAAGCACATGTGTGGGGTTCAATTGATTCAATCTTTGCTTAATTGATTCTTTTTACCACAAACACACTCTTGGTTAGATTTAGAATCTAGATGTCTAATGTCTCAACTTTCCCCTTATCCCACAAAGTGTATTATGTGGAAACCAAGGAAATTTGAGGCAAGGGTTACCTAAAGTTGACTTTAGTAGAAGCAAACTGAGATGAAATCCAAATGCTTAGATGCCTCTAAGGACACAAATCCCAAGGGAAAGCAATAAAATGTGAATTTGTTCAAGGATATTTGCCTCTCCTAAAGGGTTTGCAATTTTGATGATTCGTTGAATGTTGGTTTTCAAATGTTTTCGATAAAAGCACTGTGTTTTCAAACCACAAGCAATATGACGTCCTAGCTCAATTGGTACATTTTTCTTGGTGGGCTTGCCTCATGCCCTTCGTACAAGAGATGATTTTACATGCAACCAAGGAGAAACTATAAAGGTATGTTAAGAATGAAGTTTTAACCTCTATATTTCAACCAAGATCAAACATGGCAAGTAACTTCTTGGAATCTAAGTTCCAATGGACCACTTTGATAAACTCGCTCAATGGATCAATTGGCCACTACTAAACAAGGGTTCTATTTCAGACTTTCCATTCGTGGATATTGACCCATATGGAAAGAGTCCCCTTTTGGATCCATCTTGTCGAAATCAACCGCGTGATACTGGCGTTTCTTCCAATACCCACATTTATATCCTAGTTGGAAATACTCTTGGCTTTAGAGTGTTACCAGTTGAGTCGTTCCCTTGGGTGAGTACTTTTTCTCCAAGGCAGGCCCTTTAAGATAAACAAAATCGAGTAAAGACAAGATCCGTAACTCGATCAATCTTTGATGGCAACAAAGAGAGAGAATATACGCGATAATGTCCCCACTCACACTCGTACAAGATCTTGTTCAATTTTAAATCCAAATTGAAGTGTGGAGGTGATTGCTTTGTCTCACCCTAAAGTCGTGAAAAAGGCCTTTTGATTCTCAAGATCGCTATAAAGCGCGAGAGAAGCGCATACGTCCTTTTTTGATGCCTTTAGTTTAAGTAAGCTCTCACAAAACAATGTAGCACATGTTATTTTTAGATCTCAAAGCAATGATGAATTCGTTTTAGAGCACCAAGCTAAATGTGAAGTTGATTTGTTCAATTTTAGTCTAAAAGTAAAAGACTAGTTAGTTTCCATCGTTCAATTTTAGACCAATTTTGAAAAGATCAAGACAGTGATTGATTCTAAATCCAAATTGAAAGCAAGTTGTCCTAAAACAAAAAATGAAAGTAGCAAATGGATGCCTCAAGTTATTGCAATAAGCATTAAAAAATGCTTTCTTTTGAAGTTCAAGTGTCTGCTTCAAATGTACTTTTTTTTTGCTTCAATGTGCCAATGAAATCCCCCTGCAAGATAAAAAGACAAACATATGAGAATTAATTGCTAGGAGACGATTCAACAAGTAAATATTGAAAGAAATCAAATGTGCAGTCAATGGAACTTAAAGATGAGACAAATTGTTTCCTAATTCAAACCTATATGTACACAACTGGAAATTGACTACCATACAACTCCCATTTCTCTATTTGGACTTTCCCAAAGTACATCAGTAATGGAATTTCAAGTTTCATTTAATGCAAAAAAGAAAAGGAATCAACAATGTTTATCTTTTGCGCATCTTAAAATGGTCACGTTGATTTTGAACTTGCTTTCTAGATTCCCTTTGCTAACACAAAAAGTATGCATATCCAATCTAGAGCATTGAATATGGTCTCTGTTTGATTAGGCATTTTTCATTAATAATAGTCTTGTATGAATTGAGCTGCAACTTTGGATCCATTCATTTCTTCCATTAATTTCAAAGTAATGTACTAAAAATGCTACTACTTATAGTTGGTAATTAATGTTCATTTCTAGCACCATATGTGAGCAAGATTTTTGCTTGGCTATCTAAATCAACACAAAAAACTATTAGTCAAGTTAGCCAAAACAACAATCAAACTCCTTATGAAGTTCTTAATCACACCAAGACAAGGAAACATGATAAAAATCATTACAAAGAAATCATAAACATGTAAACCTATCTAAAATGGATTAAACCTTCACTTCATAAGTGGATTGGTGCTTCTTGATGTGGAAAGAAGCCCTTTCCCAACCCTTGATAATGTCAATGTTGATGATGATGGGAAAAATCAGCCCTCAAATGAAGAGAGTGACTTTGCATAAGCTTTGTAGATCAAGATGTGGATGAAATGCTAAGATTGTGGAGTGGATGAACAAAATCAATTCTCAGTTTAAGAGAGTGACCTTGCAAGAGATGTAGATCAAGTTGTGGAGTTGTGGAGATGAAATGATAGAATTGTGTAGTATTTTCTTGAAGAATGATGCCTCTATTTGTAGACTTTCAAATGCTAAGAGTGCCAAACATGGAGGATGTTGGACTAAAGATTGGACCAATGAGATGAGGAAATTTGTCATCATGTGAGTGGTTGATGCATGTGCAAGATTTGGGAAATGTGCCCAAGAGGGGGAAATTTCAAATTCAAATTTGAGAGTAAATGTTGAGTGGGGGACATGTAAGAGTTTATTAATTGCTTTGTTGGATGTACATACCCACTTGGTTTTGAATTCAAACTTGATGGAATATTCCTCATGGATGCCATGTTGAGTGAAAATGATGATTTTAATAAATCAATAAATTGATTTATTTGTGCAAGTGGGATTATCTAGAGGATGTGATGGGTAGTTAGGTTAGTTTTAATCAGGATTAATTAGCTAGGATGATGATTAGGTGAGTTTGACCAATTTGACTCAAATATTTGATTTATTTAAATCAGAAAAAAGGAGAAATATGAATTTAGATTTAATTAAATAAAAGGCTTGATTTATTTAATTAAAAGGATGGTGATGTTAGGATCAAGTTGATTTATTTAATTTAAATTGATAACTTTAGGAGATTGAACAAATAAACTTGATTTATTTATTTTATGAGCGAATGTGATGCATAATGTCAATTTGACATGTTTACAACCCTATACATGTTCAAATGAGAACTTATAGTAACTTCTACATAGTTGTAAATCATTTTGCCTAAATTACAATTATATGTACATATTTGTTCCATGGAAAATTCTTAAGTTCAAGAATCTTTGATAGCATCATCTCTCACTTTTTTTGGTTGCATGTAAACCCATATATATTCTTTCAATCCTTATTTGAAACGTAGTGAATTTTTTTAAAATCATTTTGCCTAAATTACAATTATATACAACTTATATTTGTTTCATGGAATTCTTAAGTTCAAGAATCTTATATACACTTATATACAACTTATATAATTTGTTCCAGGTGATCCCATTAATAGTGTTTCATAATTTTAACAAATCTGGATACAATGAAATTATTTTTAAACTAAATTCTACATTCAAGCACCTATAGCTGCAAAACTGCGGAAGAATTTAAGATGATGCAAACTAGAGTCTCATCACATTTTGTCTATAGATTCTAAAAATATTTTTCAAAATTTTGGAATCGGGGATTGCACTTCTTTTTCCATCTCCTTATGAAAACCGGTTTTTCAACATTTTTAAAAGTGATGCAATAATCGTGATAACGTGATGTTTTTCCATGAAGGATAAAATTTAATTCTTTTCTCGAATTTTAGATTTGTAAATTGTTGATATCTAGTGCTTCCAATTTGGTTAGATAGTTTTATTGAATATTTGTTCTTTAATCAAGTTTCAAAGTCAAACCAATTACAATTCAGACATAGCGCGATCGTATAACGCATAAATTTTTTTGTATATATCGAAATTCAATTTTTTTTCTATTGGATCAAGGGATTCAATATCTTGTGCACTCATATTTTTCAATTTTTTT
>VDFB02244578.1:0-20898 GCA_007258455.2 Sequoia sempervirens | reverse complement strand
TGAGAGCAATTGAAGATTTTAGGAGAAAATTCAGCTGCATGGCCATTCTATTGCTGATTGGTGTAGTTCAACATTGTCACGTGAGGGACACCGATTCAATAGCAGATTCTTTGGTTCATTGAGGAGGTGGCCAATGGAGGCAGATTGGATTGTCATACAATCAAAGATTCTTTAAAGATGCATTCATTTCGAAGCTCAGATGCAAGCACATGGACCATTTGGACATGAGAGTTGGCTTGTTTTTGTCAGAGTTGTATTCAGTGCGAGTGGGATAAATGCGAGTCAAGTGAGTGGATGGATACATGGGTACCAAAGTATCTAACTCCTTTATCTCACAAACAATATCCATGAAAAATGACACAATAGAAAGTTCAGTTGATTATGACCTGCTTTTAGATCTACTACAGCTAGGACATATTTTTGCAGTTGTTGCACTACAGGGGAATGAAGAGAGATGAGACTATTGGTTGCCTAATGTGCGGGTAAAGCATGCTAATGACAACCAATGGATGATGATGATGGTTTCAAGTGTATCCCACGTTCTTCTTGGTGGTCATGTGAACTTGGTTGCGAACATACATGATTAGAAAGAATGTCATACCTGCATTTGAAGACTATGAGAAACACAAAACCATTCTCATGTATTTGCACCTTGTTATAGCAAAAAATGTTAAGTTGTTGAAGCATCATGCCAGACCAAAGACAAAACAACTATGGAAACTTAGTAATATTGATCATGAAGCAATATTGGATAATTTTACAAAGAGATGACCTCGTGCAATAATTTTGAATAGCATTTTCAAGAATGGAAGGTACAGTTTATGTTCATTAAGTGATTAAGTTCATTAGTGTTCTTTTTATTTAATAATCGAGCATTTTATATACCATTGCAATGTGTGTCTTTAATAGTGATATTTTGTATGCACTTTTAAGTATATTTTGACAAGATTGATCATGGACCGCTGCAAATAATAGCTCTGATCCTTTCAAAGAAGTATGCGATAGATTAGAACAATATAGATTGGTTATTCTAAGCGACTTTTATAGTTTGCATCACCAACTCATCATCATTCAAGTTGTTTAGATTAATATAGATTTGTTAGTATAAGCATCTTTTCTATTGTGACAATATAGATTTATCATTTGAAATTTTTTGTGATATTCCTAGCACGATTGATCATGGACCTGCTACAACAATAGCCAGCTATGATCCTTTCGAGAGGTATGTGCCATAGATTACAATAATATAGATTGGTTATTTTGGCATCTTTATAGTTTGCATTATCATTTCATCATATTTTGTGTCATTTAGAATAATATAGATTGGTTATTCTAAGCATCTTTTATAGTTTGCATCACCAATTCATCATCATTCAAGTTGTTTAGATTAATATAGATTTGTTAGTCTAAACATCTTTTCTATTGTGACAACATAGATTTCTCATTTTCCCACTTTTGTGATATTCCTGGCACAATTGATCATGAACCTGCTGCAACAATAGCCAGCTTTGATCCTTTTGGAGAGGTATGCCACATATTACAACAATATATCTATTGGTTATTTTAAGCATCTTTTATAGTTTGCATTACCATCTCATCATATTTTGTGTCATTTAGAATAATATAGATTGGTTATTCTAAGCATTTTTTATAGTTGGCATCACCAATTCATCATCATTCGAGTTGTTTAGATTAATACATATTTTTTAGTCTAAGCATCTTTTCTATTGTGACAATATAGATTTCTCATTTTTTCACTTTTGCGATATTCCTGGCATGATTGATCATGGACCTACTACAACAATAGCCAACTATGATCCTTTTGGAGAGGTATGCCACAGATTACAATAATATAGATTGGTTGTTTTAAGCATCTTTTATAGTTTGCATTACCATCTCATCATATTTTGTGTCATTTAGAATAATATAGATTGGTTATTCTAAGAATCTTTTATAGTTTGCATCACCAATTCATCATCATTCAAATTGTTTAGATTAATATATATTTGTTAGTCTAAGCATATTTTCTATTGTGACAATATAGATTTCTCATTTTCCCACTTTTGTGATATTCTTGGCGCAATTGATCATGGACCTACTGCAACAATAGCTAGCTCTGATTCTTTCAAAGAGGTATGCCACAAATTACAACAATATATATTGGTTATTTTAAGCGTCTTTTATAGTTTGCATTACCATCTCATCATATTTTGTGTCATTTAGAATAATATAGATTGGTTATTCTAAGCTACCTTGATGTTTTGTAGAGGTGCTTGTCAGTCTAGAATGTGAACATACTACTATTTTCTTCTTTTTTCAATATCATACAAATTCTTATGATTTTTGAAGAATGCTGATTTATGAGTTTTGAAGAATGCTGATAACTCTACTCAGTTCTCTTCTCTCATGTGGAGAGTTAGAACTGCTTGGCCATGCCTTTGCATCATTAGGGAAGTTTTTCTCTTTTTGACAATGTCAAAAACATGGCTACATACAAATTAGGAAAAAGACCTTTCCTTTTAGATTATCAATGCATGGAAGATTCAAAAAGTATCCTTGATATTACAAAAAGGTATGTGTTTATACACTTCAAACATGCAATCACCCTTTGGTTCTTTCAAAGAAAAATCTTCCTATGCCATTGTTACACAGCACAAGTAAACCATATTTTGTATTGTGGACCTATATTAAGCTACCACTCTCAAGACCAATGTAAAAATGATACAAAATATCATTTGAGACTGAAAGAAGAAATCAAAATGGCTAGTGTACTAAAAAAATTCTTATGATTTCTGAAGAATGCTGATAACTCTACTCAATTGGTTTCTTTTTTCAATATCATACAAATTGAACCTTGGCATCAATAGACTCTGTATATCATAGAATTCCATGCCAAGTTAGGTTTTAATCATAAAACAAGGACACATGTATGTATTTTATACTTAAACCAATGACAACTCAAACGAACTTAGAGTTCAACCAGTTCCAAGAAAGAATTCATAATTTAAAGAAACCATGCAATATATGGTTTGTGTGTGACTTCTCAATTTCTTGGTGGCCTTGGTTTTCTTCTCGAATCTACTACTCTCTCTAGTGATGCTCTCCCTCTCTATCCTAGAGGGAGAAACAAAATCTCCTGCATCCACCTCATCAAGCCAACAAGGTAGCTAGTTTGATTATATAAAGAAAATATTAACATAAACCAATAATATACAAAGTATAACATTCCTTTTCATTTATATGCAAACCAAGTTCCATATTAATTTTAAACAAACCATATCAACTGATATAACACTAATTCATCAACATATTCTAGGTGGCACTATCCTCAGAATATTGGTCCCACTAGACCTGACATTGAGTAATTTCTTTGTCGCACAAGTGGGTCTTGTGAACCTCAAGTAATTTGAGAGGCTCAATTGTGATCACTCCTGGATCCTAATCTTGAAGATTATTCCAATCAAGAATATGGTTAATGCCAAAACACATTTTTTTAAATAAGACATGGAAAAACTCATGCATATGAGAAAGAGTTGGTGGTAGAGCTATTTTGTAGGCAACCAGGTTAATAACTTCTAAAACTTTGAAAGAACCCATGTATCTAGGTGCTAACTTAGCATACTTTCCAAATTCTCTCAAGCTCTTATGAGGTTTAACTCTTAAGAGTACTTTATCTCCTACCAAGAATACAATCTATGAGGTGTGACCTTCTCTAGTTTCTCCATGGAATCATTCGTAAATAAATTGTCTTTAATTTATATATTGTTGCATTTAGAATTCTGCAAATGCCCTTAAGTTTCTTTGTTTGTGCAAGTTGTTAATGATATTTTTTTATACCTTTATTCTATCATTTTACACCCAAGTGTCTTATTTCATATATGCATGGAATTCATATTTCTTTCCCACATCATAGGAACCACAACTTGGATTCAATCTTGTATGTTATCTAAATAATTTAAAATTTTATGCAAGTCACCTCAAACTATCTTTAAACACACTTATTTATGCTACCATTATGCAAGTATATATAGACATGAGGAAAATTATGTTAGAAATACATATTTAATTTTATAGTGACTTGAGAGTAAATAGAAAAATAATGTTATACATTTAAGCTTATATTTAATATATAATAGAGAATGATAACATATCCAAATGTTAAAATTTACATAGTCTTTTGAAAATGAGTTTATATCTTTCATCCCTTAAATATACTCTCAAGTCTTCTATCTTTTATATGATTAGGATCTCAACATACACAAAATGGAGTTCAAGTTAACGTGCATAAGTTGGGGTACAAGTTGAGCCTGATTTAGATACTAGAGTAGAGGAGGCCCAACCACACATAGTTGATGTCAACGAGGAGGCCCAACCAAAATTTGATGTTAGAGATGGGTCGGGATTGCTTCCTTCTATATATATGTTATGAGCTATCTAATCGGTTATAGAATTCCATATCAAGCTACCGATTATGCCAAGTTTCCTCAAAGAAATGTGGTCTCATAGAATTCCATGACAAGCTAATGCAATTGATAGCTGCTCCTAGTTATTAGTTATGTAATGTGAAGTAATTGCATAACTACTTAGGTTGACTTTGTAAAAACTATATTGTTATTGAAATTTTTTCATCTATCAGCATCTAGTTGTTACTTATGCAATGTGAAGTAATGCTTTGAGTTTGAAAGATGCGCAATGCAATGTAATCAACAATATGAATATAAACTACATAATATAACCATCTCTTTTATGCTATTGTACATTGATATTTAACCATTGCTCACTTGATTAAATTTTCAAAGAGTTTAATCATGCACATGAGGAAGAAATTAAATTTTGATTGTCAACTATATATCAAATTATCCAATAATCAAGTGTATGTCCATATAAAAAATGGCATCAACGCCAACTCAAACAAAGTTTTACAAAATGTGGCATATGCCATCTCGATATCTATTCAAAATTTACATGCCAAAATGTCTATCTCATCCTAAACTACTGGTGGATCATCAAAATGGAGCCTCTTTGCAGCACTCTGGCTCTGAAGGTAGCTCACAAGAAAAATTCAAACCATAATTGAGATTAGTTATACTATATAATTTAAAAATCAAATAATTAACATCAAAATCAATATACATTGAATTATAATTGAACTCTAAAATTGTAATCTTGATTACCTGAAATATCCGTCTCTTCAAAGGGTCAGGAGTACTATAATAAGCCCCTCTTAAAGAACCGACCAAACCAAATTTTGTAATGTCAATCTATATATGTGAACAAAAACATAAAATTGATCCAAGTTAGCATACAATTGTTGGTAATAGGAACATATAAATACCAAACACAAAATAAAATAAACACATACCTCTTTAGGTTGATATTTTTCTTTATCTCCTATAGGTGTTTCGACACCTCCTCCTTGAGGTGTTTCAAAACCTACTCCTTCAAGTGTTCTAATACGTACTCCTTCAAGCATTATGGCACTTGTCAACAATGATGTATAGCTCACAACTGCTTGTACATAAAAATGACAAGTACATATGAAACTACCGATCTATATTGATATATGTATAATCAATCTTAAAAATCTTAATTCAATTGAGTTTGAGTTCAATTACCTTCCCCTTGTCTAACATTTCACTTCCATAATCTGGAGAAGGCTGCACCTTGCTCGCATTTGTCAACAATGACATATAGCTCATAACTGCCTGTACATAAAAATGACAAGTACATATGAAACTACCAATCTATGTTGATGTATGTATAATCAATATAAGATCTTAAAATTATTAATTCAATTACCTTCCCCTTATCTAACATTGCACTTTCATAATCTAGACAAGGCTACACCTCGCTTGCAGTAGGTATTTCCTACAAGAGGAAAATAAGATAAACATATAAGTTATTATATAATTTCATTTATGACAATTCAAATGACAAGCAAGTATATAATAAAAAAATGTAAACGAGTGAGTGCGAAAATATATACTGTATGCGTGTCGAGGCCAAATGAAATGGCCCTAAGGGTGCTATCAGTCACCTATGCGAGCTCCTCCTCAGACATCAACTATTAAATAGACCATGCAAATAAATATTAGTACATTATACTATCTCTTATTAATATTCATTTAAAAAAATGCAAGTTATGAATTTACAACTTAAATCTTACCAATGTCACTATTCTAATGTCCCCCTCTCTAGCAGGAGAGGACTCTGTAGGGTGCGCTCCACTCCCCTGAGTCTGATCTATAATGTCCACATTATGGAGGTCATAATCAGAAGTGTCCACGGGATGCTCTGTGGGTTGTCCAAGAGGACCCAAGCATATCTGGCAACACATGGAGCAAGTATGTAGCACACAAATATGTGGACCTAATGAGGATGACGCAACAACACTCGAACCATCGCCAACAACACCAGAATGTGGCTGAGCAACTGTAGAAGCATGCGAAACCAAAAGGCCACTCAAAGAGTGAATAGCTTGGATAGTTTGTGTGGTCGCATCCTGCATAATATCTAGATGATTTACTGGAGGTGGCGGAGGAAGTGGAGGGGGAACATATGGGCGTGAGACTACTCTAACTGCCTCTAGTCTATCCTGGGGCATACCTTCACCAACGCCCTGGAAGGGTTTAATGTCAAAGTAATTGACATGATGCCCTAACACAAACTCAACATATAATTTTTTAATAAAGTAAAATGGTATATCACAATTGTTGTTTGGTGGTTTATCAAAAACCATACACCAACGATCCCAAAAGTTATCTACAATGTCCCTATGCGTGCACCATTTTATAGAAAGTTTTGGTTTATTAACATTAACTGGAAAACCAGTGTGGGGGTTAACAAATAAAGAGGCTATTTGGGCTTTGGTTATTCTAAGATCTTTCACATCATCATAAGACAATCCACATGCATAATATTCCCTCATGTCTTCTTGCCATGAATGAAAGGCATTATGTTGGGTGGAGAGGGCTTCTATATTTTTAATTATATCCTTCAATGTGTTTGACATCTCGAATAATCGAGGGATTCTCTTATAAACTTCAGAAATGCCCTTTAATTGTTGCAAATTTTCACCAATTAATTCTTCAATTGATGGTTGCGGAGGTGGTGGAGCATTTGGTATTTGTGCATTTTCATTCTCAGCTAGTGGATCATTTGGAATTTGTGCATTTTCATTTTCAGTAGCCATAATGCCTAATTAAAATTAAAAACTAATTAATCTAATTGAAATTAGACAGTATAAATGAAAATATTGTGAAAATACCCTAGTTTTAAAAAACAAAAACCCTTGTTTTAACAAAAATCTATAAATTTCTAATTTTTAATACAAATACATAAACAACACTATTTTTAAATCAAAATCCATAAAAACATTCATTTTAATCAAAACCCATAAAAAAAGCTTATTTTAATCAAAATGCATGAAAAAATTCATTTTTATCAAAATCCATTCTAAACTCAAAATTTTCATAAAAATTCAATCAAAAACCCTATTTTGAAAAAAAATCCACAAAAAACTAATTGAAATTATCCAAATCTAATTCAAAATTGAATCAAAGCAAATAAAAATCTAAAATCTTACCTTTCCAAATCGGATATTGGAAAAATTGGATATCCGTTATGTGAAGAACCTCCTCACTGTGTGCCCACAGGTTGTTGACTGTCAAATGATTTTAAAACAGCCACAAAATTTGCATATAAATACTTTTTACAAATCGGATATCCTATTTGGATCGGATATTCGAGTTGAATTGGATATCCGATATGGAAAACTAGGATTGGTGTTTGCTTTGGTGGTGTGTACTAACACCCAAGCCTAAAAAATGTCAACACGTTATTTTCACATTTTTGGGTCAATGAAAGACATGTTTTTTTCCTCATTGCCACTTTTTGGCCCACCATGATCTTGCACATACCCACATAGAGAATTACATCAAAGAATGTGAACTAGGTGCTTGCATGGCAGCCCAACCCCATGCATGGATGACTAAAGACTTGTTTATAGATTGGTTGAACCACTTTAAAAACTCAATTCTAGGTGGTGGTTTCTCACCCACAAATAGGCTCTTGCTTATTTTTGATGGGCATGGAAGCCATGTAGCACTCAAAACCATCCAAGAAGCAAGAGAAATTGGTATAGATTTGTTAACATTTCCGTCACACACCTCACATAAGCTACAACCATTGGATGTGAGTATCTTTTCACCATTTAAATATTACTTCAAATTAGAACATGCAACATTTTTTTCAAGGTTTCCAAACATTGAAGTGAGCAGGACAAAACTTGCAATGTTAGGCATCAAAGCAATGAAAAGAGCTTTGACAATTAACAACATCAAATTTGGGTTTAAGAGGATTGGTAAATGACCACTGAATCCAGATGCACTTGTGAATGACATACATCCCAACGACACATTTGAGGTTAGTGAGGATGCTGATACAATATAAAAACATTCTCAGCCTTTCAAGAGTTGTTGTGTCAAGAGACGACGTGACGTAATTGCAGTCCACTCTTCTAGATGGACAATTGTAGAATGCAACATAAACACAATAGTCACTTGATAGTTGTCTTGCTGAATCAGTTGTACAAGTGGTGGCTGATGAACAAACCCCTCCAATGGTGGATAGCCCTTTTGACCAATTCAGTGAAAGTTTATGTCTTCCATCAGAACATATCCAACCATCCTAGTTGGCTGAGGGAGTAATGAACTTAGGCATTGATTTGCAAGTCTCAAAATAGCTGGATACTTATAGTTTCCCATCACCACCATTTGTAATTGACCTTTCTCAAGTTGTGCATTACTATGCTCCTTATTACAAGTCAAATTTATGAGGAAATCAAGATGTAGTAGAGGACTCATAGGAAGTGGAGGAGAACATTACCTCACAGTTGGATGAGACAAAAAAAACATAAATAGTTTCACACATCAGCAAGTTCCACAAGCTGCCTATGCAAACTGTCCATCAAAAGAAATCCAAAGGTGGTGTAATTCAGTTGAGTAGACAGTCTCAAATGCCGACAAAAAATGACTACATGAAGCTATTAATGGAAGAAGATTAAGGTCGTCAATAAAGATAACGAAAACTCAAGATGTAAAACCAACAAGGGATTGAAGAGAATCTGGAGTAAAGAGATCACAGCGAATTGTCGAAAGGATCATCTAAAACAAAAACAGAAGAATAGGATCCGGTAAAGAAATAAAGAACTTTTAAAAGAAACGGTCCGGGCCATAATCAGTATCTCAAAATGGCAAATTAGTTCGTAATCATATTCGATAGATGTCCTCCCAATCTGAGTTTAGGGGCACTCAATACCATATCAAACTACCACTCAAGATGTACAAATATGTTCACCACCACCCCCAACACAATTCACTTGCACCCAGTTTTCCAGTCCAAGTCCTAGTCATGTAAGAAACACTCATCCTCAATTGGAAGGGGATGAGAACATGGTGAGTGGCACCCCAAGCAGCCAACAACCATTTCCCTATCACAACAACTAGATGCAACCTTTTTTTTTCATATGTAATTCAAGTTTCAGATAGTAAATACAAGTTTTGATATTTACAAATGCACCCTAATTGTTAAAAGTTTTAAATTTATGATAAGTACAGATGTAGCATTATTGTTTTTATTTGAAATATATTCTCATTAGATTGGAATGTGTGTTGTATTTAATTTGCAATGTGTGTTATTGTTTTTATTTTCAATGTATGATTATTGGTTGACACTTTCTCATATTTAGTTTATATTTTTGATTTAATTTTCCATGTGGGATGAAACGATTAGTCAATCTGAAAAAAATGCCCAAAAAGACCATGTGACCGAAATGTGCTCAGTTGGAATGCTAGTTGTTGCATGGCATGATGTGCAAAGTGGAGTGCCCTGCCACGTTTGCAACTCTCACTCCACCACCCTTACAGTCCACTACATCACATTAACCACTTGTCGCCCCTTGCTATACTTGTCTATGATTGTGTTTAATGCATGTCACTTATTGCTAGCTCCACGACATCCCGCATAAACTTCAATCCAACCTGCATTCAATGCTCCTAGTGCCTCACACAACTTACCAAATTTAGAGCCTTTCAATCTAGCATCTTCTCAAATCTTCTTCACTTTGATATGCCAAAATGTGCTTGCTTAAGGTCTCTGTGAGTTCCAAACATTGACCACAACATGTGATGCTCGAAGTCTAGTGTCCCTTCCAACTTCTTTATATTGTTACATATACATATATGTACATCTTTATGCATATGTATAGACATATATAGATGTATATGTATATGTATATACAGATACATATACATATACATGTATATGTATATACTTCTTTATATTGTTATATATACATATATGTATATATCTGTATGCATATGTATAGACATATACATATACATATACATTTACAAATGTATATGTATATGTATGTGTATATGTATATATAGATATATATACATATACATATATGTATATATATTTATGCATATGTATATATACATATTCATATAAATAGACTTATGTATATTTATGTATATGTATATACATATACATAGACATACACATATACATATACATATAAATATACATATGCATATACATATATGTATATGTATATGTATACACATATACATACACATAAATATACATATACACATACATATACATATAATATACATATACATATACATATACATATACATATACATATATGTACATATATCTATTTTATTGTTGCTCTTCAATTCAATTATGCAAAAGAATGCATGTAAGTAATTGTATATACATCTATGTACATATCTATATATATACATATACATATATATTTATACATATACACATGCATATACATATACATAAATGCATACATATACATATACATATACATATACATATACGTATACATATACGTATACACATTTATTTTTCTGCAAATTTCCATTTCAATAACAAATAATATTGTTGGTTGTTTTGATACCATAGATAAATTTGGAGGTGTTCTCTTTTTCATAGGTTATGCTTCATCAATTTAGTTAGGTAAGCAATAGAGACATAAATATTCTTGGTAAGAAAAAGAATTCATGTAAGAATTCTATATACATATATGTATATGCATGCATATAAACATATGCATATATATGTATACATATACCACAACACATATACATATACATATACATATGCATATACAACAAACATTTTTAAGTCATTGAATAGATGAAGCAAAACCTAAAAAAAAGACAAACCCACATAATTATTTTTGGTTTATGAAATAGAGAACACACCCTAAGTGAATGATAATGCAAAACTTATGAGAATACAATAACTAGAGTGCATGATAATACAAAACCTATGAGAATACAAAAACTAGAGTGAATGATAATGCGGAACCTATGAGAATATGATAACCAAAGAATGATAATGAAAAACCTATGAAACATAAATGCTAAACTATGACTATAATATTTGCAATATAAACCCTAGTGAAATAGAAATGCTAAACTGTGACTATAATATTTTCAATATAAACCCTAGTGAAATAGAAATGCTAAACTATGACTGTAATATTTGTAATATAAACCCTATGAAAATAGAAAGAAAACAACCACAACTTTATCTATGGCACCAAAACAACCAACAATATTATTTGTTACTATAATGAAAAAGGAAAACAACCCCAATTTTTTCTATGACACAAAAACAACCAACAACATTATCTACTATGCTAATAACAAAAAAAACCCATTTAAGAGAGCGATGCTTGAACAAAATATTAATTTCCATAGATTTTGTGTGTTTATGAACACAAATTGGACAGTGTTCATAAACACGAAACTTCAAACCAAAAAATCCAATTTCTGCAAGAGAAACAAACCAAATAAAACAAACACAAACACCAAATAAAACAAGAAAAAATTGAATATTGATGAGCCTTAGTGAGCATGCTCACCTGGGTTGAATGGATCAATGTGGGTTGAATGGAGCTTCCCCACGAGCACAACCGGCCTCACACGACTTCAACTAAAACAAATCATCAACTAGAGAATTTTGAGAAGTCATTGAAAGCAAAATAACACATACTGGTTAGGATTCGTTACCTGCATGGCACCGAATGTAAGGAAGCTAAGTTAGTGGAACAACTTCCTACACTAACCTTGAGAGGAGAATAATGCAAAAAATTTACAGATCTTTAATAGTTACAAAAAATTAAACAAAAATAAACACAAATATCATGCATACCACAACATAATGATTTATGTGGGGAAAAACCTTTTGAGAGAAAAACCCCACACTCCAAAAGCTAACCAATGTATTATTCATAAATCAAAGGATTACAATATACTTGCAAAGCAAGCTTCTCACAAGAGTATCACCACCAGAGATCAAGAGACAACTCGACCACTGTCGGACTCTCAAAATACACCCCCATCTACATACATCCAACTCACTTATAACAAGCTTTTTGGAACCTTCTAGAATTAGGGATTTACAAGGTTATTTTTTATTTGATGTGTTAACGAAAGAAACCTTGATGTGTCAGCGATTTTTTTTTCAGAGCGTTGCCCTGAACCCCACATCTTGTTATGAGTGTACAATATTTGCATGATCAATTGCCACATACCAACATACATCTTATCAATAAAATAATTTATAATTGCAAGGTTGAGACACATTTTCCCAACATTGAAGGTGGGAAAATCTTGCATGGCAAAAGTGGAGCTAGATGTCACATTCATAAACCCACGTATATCCATATCCATACCAAAGTCCGAGTGTCGCAGGTTGTGGTTGTTGTTTGGAACTTGTAGAGACCTCAAGCTAGCACCTAATGACATTGAAGTGAAGAAAAGTGGAGAAGTTGCTAGAATCAAAGGCTCTAAAGTTGGTGAGAAGTGTGATGCACTAGAAGCATTTAATGCAGGTTGGCTCAAAAAATACACGGGATGTCGTGGAGCTTACAAGAAGCGACGTGCATTAAACATGATTGTAGACAAGTATAGCAAAGGGCGGGGAGTGATTAATGTGACACATGAGAGTGTAAGAGTGGCAGAGTGAGAGTTGCAAACATGGCAAGGTAGTCCACTTTGGACGCCATGCCACACAACAACTGGAATTTCAACCAAGCACATTTTGATCGCATGGTCTTTTTGGGCATTTTTTTCAGATCAACTAATCGCGTTGTCCCACATGGAAAATTAAATCAAAATTTTTAAAGAATATTTTATATTGTTAATTAGCAAGTTTATTATGATTTGTAAATGCAAACTTTTTTTATTGGTCCACGTGGCACTCCACATGGATCGTTGAAAATTTCTTGTGCACGTTTCGGCTCCTCTCCCCTAGAAATGTTCAAAATGTTTGTTCCCACAATAACTACAAAATCTTAATAGGTTTTAATACACATTATTAAAATTAAAATTAAAGCGCTAAAAAAAAAACTATGGGTTAATTTAAAGCATAGTAATTAAATTCTATGAAGGAAAGGACAACACACTTCCACTTGGAAAAGAAAGTGACATAAAACAAGACCTTATCCAAATCCCCCCAAAGGAACAAGAATGGAAACATTATTAATAACAAACTGATTGAGCTGGCACTGAAAAATCACTTGTATGTGAAGGTTGGGCTTAACTAGCACACACTAATCTTTGACCACTTAGGTGGCTGGTGTGGGCCCTTTTCCTTTTCACTATATGCTTCTGTTGAAATAACACTCACTGTTAACTATTGGAATTCAAACCACTCTTGCATGAAAGTATGGTGGGTGCTAGTTTTATCTCATCTTCATTTGACTTCATCTTTATTTTGCATACATTTCTTTCTCCACAACCATGATAGAACAAACTTGCCACTCGAAACAAGGCTTCATTGGAGATTTAAGTTTGATAATGTTGCCACAATCGTTCTAAGATGTGGGTATTTTTCCTACAGAAGGGAAATTCATTGGCATTTGTTTATGCAAATGGTTGTTGCAGCAAGATAATGGGAGCTTCGAAATAGGGTATGGACATCCATCAAACATAATTTAAGGGGGATTAGAGTTAGATATTATAGTTGGAAATGCTCTGCTAAATATGCATGCAAAATGTGGAAGGATAGACAAGCATGAACTGATTGAAAGAATGCCTCAAAGAAATGTGGTCTCGTGGAATGCTATGATTGTAGGATATGCACAAAATGTGTTCCTTGAAAAGGATTTAGAAACTTTAGTCATTTGAATGTAATTGGAAGGTATAAAGCCACATTTCATAATCTCTGCCAACATCCTCCCTACCTATGCCAAAAGTAGAGCTTTGGAATGAGGTGTGGACATCTATCTTGAAATAAAGGAAAGATGAATTGTATCATATGTTGTAATTGCAACTATCTTGGTAGACATGTATGCAAAATGTGGAAGCATCTAGACAAGGAATGTGAATTGTTTAGAAAAATTCCTCCAAGAATTGTTTGACAGAATGCCATGATTGCAGGATATTTAAATAGTGGAAGCATAGACAAGGCACCCAAACTATTTAAAGCACGATCTTCTTGTGGAATGCCCTGATTGTAGGATAATAAGAAAATGGATTTGTTGAAAAGGTTTTAGAAACTTGCAACCAAATGCAATTGCAAATGTAAAGCCAAACTCTATTGGATTCCTCTAAAGGATTATTCAAGGGTGATCTCACAATAGTGGTTTACAAGTTTTGGCCAAATTGGACATTGAAATTATTATTTTTAACTAAATCTTCACATTTGAGCTTTATGTAAACCGTAGGAATTTAAAGAGATGATCTGTTAGGTCTGCGTCATATTTTCTGTAGATTCTAAAAGCCATTTTTCAAAATTTTTGGAATCAAATTATAACTTCTTTTTTCCATTTCCCACATGAAAACTAAGATTTTTAGAAAACAACATTTTAAAAGTGATGCCTGCCAAGGTATGGCTTTCATGCTTTTTTTCAAGGATAAAATTCTAATTCTTTTGAATTTATATTTTTAACTCAGATATCTAGCGCTTCCACTTGGTTGGATAGTTTTTTATTGAATACATTTTCTTTAATCAAGTTTTCAAGTCAAAACAATTACAATTCAAACATAGCGCGACTGTATAACGTGTAAATTTTTTTGTATATATAGAAATTAAATTTTTTGTTGGATCGAGGGAATTCAGTATCACAGTTGCTCATATTTTTTTAATTTTTTGATGGTACTTTATTTTTACATGTCTTGAAAATAAAGGCCTTCATTTTTCGATGAAAAAGGCATGTTTAATAAATAAAAAACAAATACATAAAAATAAAAACCAAAATATATGAAAATTATATTACGTTAGATAGCTCACCGTTCGGGGAGCTACTAATTCGATTGGTTTGTAGAAGATTCCTCCATTTTCATCCTGGAGCTTTGGCGAGCTCCAAAGTGCCAAAATTTGGTTTTTTTGTCTTGAGGGTAGATGAGGGATAAGGGGGTTCGTATGAACCCCTAGGGGTTCGGTTGAACCCTGTTTCGATTGAACCTATTCAAAGGGGTTCGATCAAACCCCTTTCCAATGCATTTTTTTTTTTTGGCGGCCAAATTCAAAGGGGTTTGCTTGAACTCTGGTTCGTACGAACCCCAAAATCACATTTTTTTCCTTGGGGTCATTTTTTGTGAGTTTTCCTTCCTCACTTGAATTGTAAACCACTATTGTGGCTTCACTCCCAAGAGTTATAATGAATAAGTCTTCTATAATTTCTATAAAATTATTGGACACCATACACATACTTGTATGATATTTGAGCATAAAATCATAGATTTCATTGATAATAATGTGGTTCATGTTGATGGTGTGAATGATGGGAGAAATTATTTGGTTTCTCCACTAAAATAAATTGGAAATTTTATTCTAATATTTTTCCATTGCATACACAATCTAACAATATTGAACACGAAAAGGTATTCAAGCATCCTAATAATTCTATGATGTATACACATATGAGTAAATATCTTATGGATACAAAGCATGTTTGTTCCTCTTTGCATACTTCTACAAATACATTAATGGATATTACTCGTAAAATTTCACCTACATATGTACCTTCAAAAAATCACATGTTATGAGGAGATCCAAAACCACAATTATTATTGTCCACTTTATGGTCATGGTTTTCTTCATGGTCTACAATGTGAAGGTATTCACATTGATCTAGGTAATTAGTATAACATATGCATAAAACAATTTTGATATAATTGAAAGTTTAACATCAAACAATTATACACATTTATGTGTTTCTCTAAACATAACCAATGGTATTGGACACTTTGGAATTGTCCTTCCGTTTGACATGGGGATTAAGGTGGATGATTTTTCCATATTATTGGTTAGATTTTAAATATTTTACTTGGGAGACCTTAGTTACAATAATTAAATGTGATACCATCTCTGATACATCAATTTCTAAAATATGTTTGTGAATAAAAAATTATGAAAGTGATGAGAGATACATATGTACCTATTTTCAAGTCAACTACTTCAAACTTGAAAATTATGTTGTCACTCTCAATTATATTTGTTATGGCTACAAATGTTTAAGGAACATCAAGTAGAAGCTCGCTATGAAACCAAAGATAGAATTAATTAATTATAACAAATGCATATGCAACAAAAGAATCAAGAAAAAAATAAAAGAGGAAATAAAGAGAAAATGAATTATGAAACCCTCTCCATTGCCTCCTAATACTCTTTTAGTAGAAAAGCCAACTTTTAACTCATGTCCTCTACCCATAAAGAAGAATACCATAATTTCATTCCATCATATGTACCAAAGCAAGGATGATTTCCTCCTTATGCTCCAAAGAAGAATAAGTAAGCAACTTTCAATAATCCCATTGCCACCTCTTTTAAAGGTGCTACTTACATATGGGTTCTAAAGAAAAATTAGAATATATTCAAAAAGAACAAGTGAATCTAAATCCACAACTACAATAACAATATTCAAAAGACTCTTTCTCCTATTCTATAGATATCAAGCATCTTTAATGACATCATATTATGTTGAAATTCAAAACATTAAAGGTGGTTGCAAACCATATAAATAAGATGAGAATACTATATTAAAGATTATAATTTATCTAATATTATTGCTTGAGATTTGGGGCTTTTGTACTCTACATACATGTTTATATACTTTATATTATTTTGATGGTGTCCCCCATTTGGGAGGCATATCTTTGGGCATTTTTCATTATCATGCTATATTGATAAAAAAAACTTCAATACTTTTGTATAGGATTGCAATTATAATGATTATATTTAACATTTTTATCACATTTTACTAACATAATATTTATCATGATGATTGCAATATTTCTAAGATATTCCACATGATTCAAATGATTATGATTACACTTTAGAGTCAAGTCACTTCACACTTGAAAATGATGTTGGACACTCTCAAGGACATTTGTCATGACTATAGGTGTAAGGAAATAAAATAGTCATTTCTTGTGAACCCAAATATATAATTTATTAATTATACCAAATAAATCAATGAAAAATAACCAAGAAAAAAATTAATAAAAGGGCAAAATAAGGAGCAAATGAAGCCTGCTTCATTGCCTCCTAATGCTCCTAAGCACAAAAACCAACTTATAAGCCTCGTTCTCTACTAATAAAGCAAGAGAAATATAATTTCATTCTTCTATTTATATTAAAACAAGGAATATTTCATCTTTATGCTTTGAAGAAGGATAGGAAACTTTCAACAATCCTAATGCCATCTTATTTGAAGACACTACTTCAACATGGGTTCTAAAGAAAAATCAAATTTTTTTATAACTAATTAATCCTTCCACATTTCTAAACTCATTTAATTGAACTGATCACATTGAATACCACTTATGGCTAAAATCCTATAATAAAATCCTATTCATCCATTTATTCTAGAAACTCTTAACCCTCCACCTTAAACATGTGATCTCTCACATGTGTGTGAGGACACTTGTTATGTCTCTCTTCCCCATGTGATCTCTCATGTATTTGAGAGAAGTCACATGTTTCCATCCCTTATCCCCATGTGATCTCTCACATATGCGAGAGGAGTCAAATGTTCCATTCTACTTCCCGATGTGTTCTCACACATGTGCAAGAGTACACATCAAAATCCTTCTTCCCTATCACATGTGTGAGAACACACTTGTCATAATCTCTCTTTCCATGATCTTTTTCACACGTATGAGAGGATTCAATCCCATCCCTTAGATCTAATCAAACCAATCCTAACCATTCAAATCTCTTTTATCCTCTCCCTCTCTAAATATACCAATGGCATGGTTCCACTTGGAAGATTTTTGTTCACCCTAACCTCTCAAAAATTCATAACCTTTCATCATCAAATAAAATCCTAACCCTTGATCCTCCATCCTCAACACCCATAAATCATGGCATTCTATGCTTCCACGTTTTAAATATCCTGCAATCTGGCATTCTGTCAAACAATTCCTGGAGGCATTCTGTTAAACAGTTCACATGCCTTGTCAATGCTTCCACATTTTGCATACGTGTCTACCAGGGCTGTTGCAGCTACAACATCTTATACAATTCATCTTTCCTTTATTCCGAGATGGATGCCCACACCCCGTTCCAAAGCTCTAATTTTGGCACAGGCAGGCAGGATGTTGGCAGAGATTGCAGAATGCGGCTTTACACCTGCCAATTACATTTGACTGAAGTTTCTAAATCCTTTTCAAGGAACGCATTTAGTGCATATCCTGCAATCATAGCATTCCACGAGACCACATTTCTTTGAGGCATCCAGTCAAACAGTTCACGTGCCTTGTCTATGCTTCCACACTTTGCATACATATTTAGCAGAGCATTTCCAAGTGTAATATCTGACTCTAATCCCCCTTCCATTATGTTTGATGGATGTCCATACCCTGTTTCGAAGCTCCCATTGTCTCGCTGCAGCAACCATTTGCATAAACAGAAGCCAACGAATCGCCCTTCTATAGGAAAAATACCCATATCTCAGAACGATTGTGGCAGCATTATCAAACTTAAATCTCCAACGAAGCCCTGTTTCGAGTGGCAAGTTTGTTCTGTCATGGCCATGGAGCAAGACATGTATGCAAAATAAAGATGAAGTCAAATGAGACGAAGATAAAACTAGCATCCACCGTACTTTCACGCGGGAGCAGTTTGAATTCAAATAGTTAACGGCGAGTGTTATTTCAACGGAAACGACGGCGAAAGGAAAAGGGCCCACACCAGCCACCTAAGCGGTCAAAGCTTAGTGTGTGCTTGGTTAAGCCCAGTCCACACAATATGAGCTCTCTGTACCTGTTGGTACAGAATCCAGAAGGTGGTCCAGAAGATGGGCGGTTTTATTCACCGCCATTGTAAGCTGTTGCTCTTTGCTTTGCTCAGACAATGGATTTGGCCTTCTGTTGAAACAGCATATGTGAACGGATTTTACAGCGGCAGTTATGGAAGAATAGGTCCGTTTGGAAGTCGTTACATTATTGTGGATAGCGAGGGACGAGACCATTTTGGGAGCGTCCAGGCAGCTGTCGATTCTGTTAGGCATGGCAACAGAGCGGGTTATAATAGAAATCGGACCCGTGTCCTACATGTCAGTATGTTTTTCTCTGCTCCGTTTGCTTCTTTAATCATCTAATTGAGATCAACTATGATGCAGAGACGGTTTGGAAGTTTTAGATTTGTTGTTAATGCAGAGAAAAGGTTAATGTGCCTCCAACAAAACCGTAAATCACGTTGCAATGCTGGGGAACGGCTATTGAATGGCATAACAAAGCCATTGATGTTGGGTCAGATGGGCAGGAGCTTGACACTTACAATACAGCCTCTGTTACTGTTCTGGCTAACCATTTCTCTGCCAGGAACATTGCTTTCAAGGTATTCAAGAAAACGCTTCAAGATCAAGTGTTTTGAGTTTATGGGTTATTTTGCATATTATGGAGTTGGATATGCATAAGTAGTTCTAGAATTTTGATCATTGAATTGAGAGTGTGGTTTAAAAATATTTTTTCAGGATTCTGCTCCAGCCCCATTACCAGGGATGGAAGGTAAGCACGCACTGAACATAGTCCTTGAAACCCTACATGTATTTTAATCGGTTAAGCTGGATGTTTCGTTTTTCTTATTTTGCAGTTGGAAAAACTGAGCCTCTGCGTGATGAAGAAGATCCAAAGCGAGGTACAGAACAACGCTAGTTGCGTTTGTAGGCCCGAGGAGTCGATCTGTGTCCACGGTCATTTCACAGTCCTGTTCCCGTATGTTGTTCTTCTTCTGTTTCGAAGTTTAGACCTTTGCTTAGTTTATTTTTGTTCTTTGTTAATGCTTTTCGAATCCGTGGGCTTGTCTGAAGATTAGCCTTGATTCCATCTTTATCAGGTATTGCAAATATGAAATGCCGTACGATCCGTCGATTTAATGGTGCTGTTAAATGCGGAGAGTCCGGTAGGAACTTTAAACCATTTATTGTTTTGTCATAAACCTTTATAAAAATTCTTTAATTTTACTGTTTAGCTATGTTTTCAAGTATCTTCGATTTTCCTGTATGTAATAGAAAGAATAAAAAATAGAGAGTATTCTACCCAATGAAAAATATGATCCGAGGTACATAGTAGCGCCTTCCGTATTTGCTAAAGTAAAATTTTGGGCATTCTTCAACGAAGAATCCAACATGTCCTGTACCATCCACTCAACTTTTGGTATAGGATATGCATGTTCTGTGAGAACATCAGTTAAGGTCTTCCCATCCTCATTATAGATCTCCCACTCAAATTTAGATGACGATATGCCAAGAGGATGTGACAGCACTATATTGAACAGAAAACTCCTTTAAGCTTATTCCCTTGACGTGAAAATAAGCTGTAAACTTTTTGAACCATAGTTATGAAAATAGTTGCA
>VDFB02244577.1:0-11114 GCA_007258455.2 Sequoia sempervirens | reverse complement strand
CGCTTAAACTAGTGGCTTCGGCTTTGTTGTAGTCTCTGGCTCTTTTATTAATCCTCCTTTAAAATTTGGATTAATATCAACAATGTCTGGCTTTCTTCCTTGTGGAGCTAATACCCAAATTGCTAAGGTCTCATATTCTTCACTGAAGGCAGAGTTTTGTAATGCTGCCTTAACTTCTTCTTCAGAATCCTAAAAAGGATTCTTGGACTTCATAATGGCACTGAAAGCCACTGCATCTGCGATGTCCCATTCAGGAAAAATCAAAACACCAGCCTGATTCACTAGCTGTCTTCCTTCTTCAGGAGTGATGTTTTTCAACTCTTCCATTAGTTCAGCTTTCACTTCTTCATCATTCTCCTGATCTGACCTATCAGGCCTTAGTTCTCTTCTCTCCTTGCATTTATTTTGATATTCCTCTAATTTCATCCTCCATGCCAATTGCAAGAATACATGAGTCTTTACAAATGCATTGTCATCTAAGAACTCCTTGCAAGCCTCCATTCTTAACATCCTCGCACTCTTACCTCTTCATATCCAAATCGATAGAACCAATTCAATGACTCTAGGAGGGAATGTATATACCAACCTCGCATGTCTTGATCAAGAATAATAATTTCATCTGTGAGATCCTCGTATCGATCGCCTTTGCCCTCTTAGGGCTTGGCTCGTGGTGGTGATGGGGACTGCACAGGGTGAAGATTTTAATTCAATGATTTTGATAGCCCTGTGTACTTTGGAATTTTGGGCCCTGCTGTAGCTGGGCTTTCATTATTTTTCTTTTCCCTTTTCTGCCTACTTTTCCTCATATCACCGCTTAGTATCCCTTTTCCTATAGGCCACCCTTCCTAGGGCTGACATACTGGCCTTGTTTCAATTGGCATATCACTTTGTCCTTGCATATCTAGACTTAGCCTTAAATTTATCTTTTGGTTGTCAAGGTGTCCATTATCTCCTTGAAATTCTTCATTAAAAAGTCAATTCTCTTCTGGTATGGAGTGAATTCCATCAATGGATCATACGTCGAATCCATTTCATGCACAATATCTAGTAGCTTTCTATAAGCTATCCACTTTTCCTTGTTCAATTCCCTGCCTATTTTAAATCAAATTCATTCCCGACAGGGTCCTCAGTGGAAATTGAACTCATGTGCAAATTTTCAATCTTTTGCCTTTGTCTCAAAAGAGCAAAGAAACCTTCAGGATCATGTTGTTGCCTTGGACCAAATCTCAAATGGTAATCAACAAAGAATTTGTCAAAATGTGTCCAGCCTCCCTTTGAAAATGTAAAGTCAGACACTACTGTATAATCAGGGAATAATGTTCCCTTCCCCTTTCCAGTTAGGTTATCTTTATGAATACACCCCATCTGCCACATAACTTCTGCAAACCCTAGTCTTGGTGGCACATTGTATGGCAGTATGTGAGGGGTTCCCTGAAATCCATATATTGTCAGGATAGTGCTGACTGGATATGGGATAATGTCACCCCAGTTATGTAAAACCCTCAATTCTAGTTTCCTCTGCTTCGACTGAAGGAAATCATGCAGTTCTTGAGGGATCCTAGGTACATTTACCATCAATCTAGCCCTCAATCTTGTAACAAAACAATTATAAAATTGCACATAACTGGTGCTTTCCTTATTACAGGACAAATCTGCAGCCTCATATCTGTACTGGCAATCTTTCTCCATTAACTGATTGTCTTAAGTACATTTTCTCCGCAAAGAAATCAGCATTCCTAAACAAGAACATATGCATCAACATGGAATTTCAAAAGAATTGAGTACCAGTATCACCATTCTGCAGCTTCGACAGTCCTTCATCTATCCTCTCCACCAAAAAAGAAGCGAAGTCATATGTTACAGAGAAGTTAGGGTGTTGTATTTGCACCCCCATGAACATGTATGCAATCGACATTACTGCACTAGGGCTGAAACCCAAAATCTGACATAGTGAATAGAAAGTAGCTAGGAAAGGCTTTCCAAAACAATTCAATCTGAAGGGTTCCTTGTCACTAGGGCTAATGTGAAATTGTGAATCCCCTACCTTAACTAGATGAAGTGGAAGCAGCTTAACCCTAACAAGAGATTTCAATTTTGCATACTCCTTCATTTCTTCAAGATTAATAAGAACCAAGTCATCACTTGGCTCACTCAAATCAAAAGTCTATTGGATAACATCTCTGTTAATTTCTAATAGAACCCCTCCATCATTATCTCTGATTACCCGTGTGATAGGGTCATATCTTATGGCCACTGCTCTAAGTAAGTCCACATCAGGGAACACATTTGGAACAACCAGCTTTCCCATGTCGTAACTCCATCCATTTGAAAAGGGATGAGGCAAATTCCTCTGTCCATACCATAATCTGAACATTTGTAAGCCTATGAGTGGAACCCTAGAATCAACAATGTTGGAATTATTACACACCAACCCCTCCCCTAGGATTTTCCCTCGCATCAACACCAAACCTTTCCTTCTGTCATTTGTTGATAATGGAAATTGATCTAGGAAATCATCATACAAGTTTCTTTTGAAATACTCAATTTGGCCAGAGTACGCTTGGTTGGCCCCATTTTAGACAAACTAGCCTCACTACAATGTTACACTTGAAGTGGCTATGACTAAGGTAGATAGAAAAATTACGTGAGTAAAAAAATACCGCAATTCCTCACAATCTATGATTAAACAATAGCCCTAACAAAAAGATTTTAATGAAATCGCGACAAGCATAGCACTTCCACTTTCCTGCAAATTTAGGTGCAATGACCGGGAAACGTGAGAAAATTAACTCAATTTACTTTTTCAAGACAAACTCCACTTCTCTCGCAAAGAACCGCCGCAATTTCACCTTTGGCTCTGAAACTGTTTTCACGAAATACTTGGATGCTTTGTGATACAAATGAGATGAGTAAATTGATTTTATGTCGATCAAATTCAGCCAGTGGATGTCTCATCCGCCATTAAAACTCACTCGCGGGCCGCACGAATGGCTCCAACCATAATTTTATACATATTTAAATTTGAGCCGTTGATCCTCCAGTTTGATCGAATCATCGACGACCATCTTCAAAACATGCTTACATAATCGCCAACATGGCAATAAAGGGGCCCACTATGTCATACGCCACGAAGGAATGCCACGTGGCGGTTGCCCGCGATATCGCAATCCTTTGATTTATCATCGCGGGATGGCGGGCACCGTCGATCTTTTTACCATAAAGCCTGCTCCTTCAAAAATGGTCGATGTCCTTTCCTTTAACTGTCGAGCAGCTTTTCCCTTAAAATCATAACATCTGCATTGAAATAAAACACGTGCATCTTAGAAGCGCATTAGTAATCCGCCTCGTAATACATTTAAAAGCGGCGAACGCTTTCTTCACTCCTTAGGCTTCATTGCATGAGACACGTTGCAGGCACCTGCGACATCGCGATCCCAAAATTCCTAACCGCGGGATGGCGGGCACCATCAATCTTGAAGAGACAGCTCATCAATGGTCACGCAGATTTCATCTTTTATGAAGGGCACGTGGCACCCGCCCGTGATATCGCGATCCCTGTAATTGCTGATCGCGGGATAGCGGGCGCCGTTGATCTCGTTCCTTTAACACAGTTGCCAGCCATGTCGTTAACCTTCAAGTAGCTTTTCCAGTGAGATTATAACATATCCATGGATTTAGAACATGTGCGTCTCAAGAACACTTTAGTAATCCGCCCCTTAATACATTTAAAGTCGGCTGGTGTTTCCTTTACTCTCTAGGCTTCATCGGATGAGACACGTGGCGCCCGCCCGTGATTTCACAATCAATCCAAGCACCATCATGGGATGGCGGGGAATGACTCAGATCAAATGGTAGTTGGTCAGTGATAGCACAAATTTGATCCCCCAGATAGGACACGTGGCACCCACTCATGATTTCACGATCCTTGAATTCTCGATCACGGGATGGCGGGCACCGTTGATATCTGTAGGAAATAGATCAACGGCAGCACTAAATCAACCCTTGCAAAATAAAACATTCATTAAAAGGAGTAGGCATTACTATGCGGATGACAAATAAAACAAAAGCTGCAGGGCAGCAAAGTTAGAAACGAAATTATTGATGAGGTGGGACTCTTGTGTAAGAAGAACAAATGATTAAGTTAAAGATTGTATTTGTTGTTATAACTTTAGTTGTAATATTTTAAATTATATTTTAGATGGTATATATGTTACATATATTTGTATATATATTATAATATTATAATGATGTTAAAATTATATATTAGATATTATATATGTTACATATGTATTATATAGTGTATATATTATAATATGTTGTTAAATTAATATATAATATATTAAAATATATTATTTATTTGAATTTGTTATTAGATTATTTTATATATTTAAATTTAATAGAATGGAAAATATAAGAAAATAGACAACCTAAAGTTAAATGAATTTATATTGGTGAATGGGAGACAAAAATTAAGAGAAAATATGTTATGCAAAATTATAAAAAATAAAACAATATGCTACTTATAACACTATTTTTTCATGAAGTGACTATTTAAATTTCAAATAAAAACATAAATATTAAAATATATAACATAAATTTTAATTTATTTTAAAATATAAAAATTAATTAAAATGTGGTAATTTGTTTTTAGAGTTTAGACTTAGATTTCTATTTTCCCTATTTTTATTATTTTGATCTTGCATGCTTACATTAACCATAATTCCTCATTGATACATGGGAGAGATAATATTTTTTTATTTTGATTAATACAAAAAAGGTAGAAGTGATAAAGATTGAATAAATTAAAAATCATAATAAAGATTGATTCCAAGAAGAAAATTATTAAAATTAAAATTATTTATATTAATAATTAAAATATAAGATAATAATAAAAAATTAAGGGAGTTGGTACTAAGCTTAATTATTATAGTGGATGTCTTAAACAATTATTCTTGGAAATATCAAAACTAGAATGAAACCAACATAAAATTTAATAAAATATTTCAATAAAATGATGTGTACTAAGTTAAAGCATTTATATTGCTAGTTAAATTGTATGTAGGGAAAACGAAAACTAAGAGATAAAAATATTTAACAAATAAAAATATATACTATCTATAGCAACAATTTTTTGGGGGCTAGAAATTTATAAATTATGGGTTGGATGGTAAGGCTAACAATTTTTGTTGTGGTTTGTATTTTTCTTTTGTGCTTTGTTTGTGCTAGGCTGTTGCCCATCTGTCTTTCACTCTCTTTGTTTATGCTTGTGCTTCTCCTTTTAGTTGTTTAGTTGTTTTGTGGGTTGAGGTGTCTATGCTTTTCTAAACAAAACCATTTTAAATTAAATTATGTCGGTAGTCAAATGCTAACAAAAAATAAATAAATAAATAAATAAAAGTCTTACTTTGTAAAATTGGAAAACCTAATTATTATAATGATGAGTTTGTTTATATTAAAAAAAAGGTAAAGATCACATGAATTATTCACACTTATAAAATTGGAAAACATCCTACTTATAGCAACACATTTTTTTCACTTATTAAATGGTGACTATTAAAATTCCTAATAAAATAAATAAATATGATAGTATAGCATAATAGCTCAAATTCTAATTAATTTAAAAATATCAAAATATAATTAAAGATAAAATAATTTCATGTATACCACTAACCTAAAATAATGAAAAGAGATAAAAGAGTCTTACTTTATTAAAATTGGAAGGATCATTCGATTAATGTCTTATAGAAACTAAAATATATACCTTTACTTGGTAAGAATTGAAAACCTAATTATTATATTGGCATTACATTTTGTATTAAGAATGTAGTATTATTTAAAAAAATATTATTTATTAAAAATTTAACTCTTTTATTAAAACAATGAAAGAATAGTCCCGATTAAAATCTAAATTATATATAAAATAAATATTTCAAAATATAAAATATAAGTATAAATTTAATGAATGGGTTGAATGATAAGATTAATATAACATCTAAAATTAGGATTATTAAGACTAAAATTTAAATGTAAATTTGTTGGTTAAACTATAATCTTCTTAAAAATTAAATATTAATATCAATATAATTTAACTATTTTTGAATTTTAAAAATGTTTTAAATTAATATGAAGTATGATTTGTTACAATATATATAAGATTAATAGATGAATACTAAGTATGAATTGTTACAATGTAGGATTATACATGTGATAAGATTAATAGATAAATACTAAGTATGATTTGTTACTATGAAGGATTACCCACCATTCCATAATAATCATTAATGGAAGCAATGGAAGCGCCAAAATCGCTTATATTGGGTGAAAATTGTGTACCAATTAGATTCAAGAGAATTGATTTTTGAAATATATTTTGTTAATAATAGATTGAAAAAATTCAAATAGAAAAATTATTCAAGTTCTCATTGGTTAAAGTGAGAGTTATTAATAACTAGTTAAATTCTAGTGGTGCCTATAGTTCCCTGGAGGAACTAAAAATTATATTTATAGAAGAAAAATAAAATAAATCTACTTTTTGTTTTATAATTTCACTTTTAACTTTAAATGTATGTTCACTCATTAAGTTGCTTATTTTTTACAATCAGATTTTTATTTTAGATATTTGTTAATAAAATATAAAGATGCATTAAAAATATATTAGAAATATTTTTCTTTATGTGTATATAGCATTAGGAACATTAAATTAACATAGAATAATTTCTGGCTATCACTTAACATTCATAGCAAACCTTTTTTATACACAATATCAAGTTAATTATAAAAAAACACAGCAAAATTATTTATAAAGCAACTTAAATTTTTTAACAATTTAATAAATATAATTTAATATAATTAGAAAAATTAAATAAGGTATAGATAAAGATTATGAAATACTAATTTATCAGAAAAATCAATTATAAATTTACTTATTATTGATAAATTTACTTACCAATCTATTTTAACCATCAAGAAAAAATTAATCATTAGTGATTGCAACATTATTGGCACATCTTTTAAACCGACAAATAAACATTGTAAACACATTTATTTTTTAGTTCCTACCAAGGGAACTATGCGACCCCTTTTTCTTAACAAGTTATTAATAACTTTGATTTTAACAAATGAGAACTCAACTTTTTTTTTGTTTGACAAATATTTGTATATAGTTAAAGTAAATATGCAAGATTTTTAACTTTTCAAATTTAAAAAATTAATTTTCCTCAATTTTATTGGCTACAAAACTTTGAGTGATAAGGGCAGATTTTTAGGAAGCATAAACTTTTTATTTTTTTACTTGTAATTAATCTATTTGCAGTTATTTTTGGAATCTTTTATTGGTTCAGTAGAGACTATAGGCATATAAATCTTAATAGTTATTAATTCTCTTTTAACCAATGAGATCTGAAGCATTTTTTCTATATTTCAAAATTCAATTCTCTTCAAGATGAGATATTGAATTGGAAAACCATTAAAACAAGACTTTATGCCCCTTTGGTCATCCCAACCACAAGAAATATTTGAAATATGAGGATTGAACTTCATTTTCCCATTAAATTTTAGCCAAACACATCAGTGTAAATACATTGTCTTCGCCACTAAAATATGTGACGAAGTGAGCTCAAGAAAGGGCCATGTAAAACAATAGAAAGGCCAAGTAGAGGCCACAAACAAAGTCCTCATTTTAGTTATAACATGTTCCAGATTCTCTTGGTTTGGTTAAAGATTCTACGATCCCTGTTGTTCTTAATTCCATCCCACTTCCCATCCCCATTCCCCCTAGTGTCTTGGATACCAAGACCAAACACTTGTCTATGAGAATACTATTACCATCACTCAGTTCAATCAAGCTTGGATGAGAGAAATTTTAATGAAAAATGGATGAATATCAAGGATCTTATTTAGAGGAACTTAAACTAGATGTTGAGGACTTCTCTATCTTGAAAGATCACAGTACTAACTTTATGTTCAAACCTCATACTTTCTTTTCTGGGATTTCCTCTACTTCCCCCCAAATGATGGTCATGCTATCAATATGGCCTCTTCGGGTTATAATTTTCTAAAGAAATATAAGGATGAGATTAAAGAAACTGTCTGTAAATAACAAAAGCAGGTTAGGGTTTTGTCTTCTAAGAATGAGTAATTAGAAAGTTTATCTATAGAATTCCTATTCTCCTGAATATTTTCCTAAGTTTGATGACTTCAAACTGGATGTTGATAGTCAGCAAAAACCTTATGACCTTGTGTCTATGACATATGTAACTGGGGTCATCATGCAATAGAAAGTCTGCACAACCTCAACCTACATTTGGTTAATTATCCTTTTATGTAAGATAAGGTTTGTGATGAAGGTCCATGGTTAAGGGATGATGTTGCAGAGAAGCCTATGATGGAACTTAGGATGCAATGTGGCATTGGATTTATTCCAACTTGACAAATAGGCTTGGAACCTTGTGATTTTTATATGTTCTTGTAGTGTGATTAATCTTGCAAGGAGGTGCACCCATTATGACCAACATTTAAATATGGAATCCTTAGATAGTTTTATAGTAGGAGTTTTGTTTTAAATAGTAGGTTTATACTGACTATTGAAGGCATCTTCAATTTTTATATTTTGGTATACATTAATGACAGTCAATAGACAAGTAGTGTCCCAAATCAAGCTATTGGGTTTGGCTAAAAAACTAGATTTATGTTCCTCCAATTTATTGGAAGGATGATAAACTAATACTCTAACATTATATTTAACCAAACTATTAAAGAAAGTTGAAACTAAGTTTAAAGTTTCAATAAATAGCATATATGTGAGACAAATCATGCAATGAGACTATAAATTAGTTTATCTAAGCGGCAGATGAATAATGAGACATAATTGATCAGAATAAATATTTAGGTGAATTAAATAAGTAATTTATTATGTAAATTATTGGTGTGCATTGATAGTAACTACTATTGCTAGGACATAGTTGATGAAGATAGATGTTTAAGTGAACTAAGTGAGAAATTTCACATTTAAGTTATCATTGTGCATTAATAGTGACTATTATTGTATTGGTTTATATGCATTAGAATAACTTAACTAAATTATAACCCTCACTTTTAACCTTGACCCTAACTGTAATTGTAATCTTAAAATATAGCTTGAATGTATAGATACATTTATTTAACAAAAAAATAATCTTAATTTTTTTTAGCATAGTTGAATTTATTAATATCCAGAACTAGCAAGGTTTGTATTGCAAAAATAATTTGAATAATTAACCTATATAATTTAAATTACATAGAATATTTAAGAAATTAGTATAGGGGAATTTATTAGCATTTAGAGTTGGTTAAATTTAGATTGCAAACGTAAATAGGATAGTTAAGTTAAAAGTAAAAGTATAGGGGAATATATTAGCATTTAGAGTTAGTTAAATTTAGATTGCAAATGTAAATAGAATAGTTAAGTTAAAAGTAATTGCCATTAAATAAATAATTAAGTTAAAAGTAAAAGTATAGGGGAATTTATCAGTATTTAGAGTTAGTTAAATTTAGATTGCAAACATAAATAGAATAGTTAAGTTAAAAGTAATTGTCATTTTCTCTTGCCCTTTCCATCTCCCACTATAATCGCAACTCTGATAATGGAGTCGGGAAAATCGCCCTTATCGCTCAAAAGTTTTGAGCCAATAAAATTGAAGAAAAATAATTATTTGAATTTGAAAAGTTAAAAATTGTGCATTTAATTATAAAAAAATTAAAATATAATGTATTAAAATTAAATTATAATGTATAGGAAAGAAATTAATAGAATTTGATTGGCTGCAAGCAAAACAATTAATCACTAATTAAATTTTTTTTATTTTTTTTTAAAGTAACAAGGCCATTGGCCTCTCCATGGATTTATGCACGCTGTAAATATATATTTTAAATATTTATATTGAATTAAAATAAATAAATATATATAATTATTATATTTATACATGTATTAATTAGTAATATATATATTTATAACTATATAAATTAAAATTGACATGATTCCCTTTTTTATATTAATATTTGAATAAAAATATTCTCATAAAATATTAAACTTTAATTTATTGAAGTAATGAAATGTATATGATTTTAAAAATTGTAAATAAATTGATTGAGTAAAATAATTTAGAGGAAATAATATAAAGAAAAATTATTTTAATTATTAGAGACCACAATGTTGTATTATGACTAAAACATTTTTTTTTCCTTTAGATGGACTTGACAACATATGTAGAGAAGCATGAATTTGTTTTCGATGTAGTCCTACATGATCATGTCACAAATGATGATGTGAACTAATGTACCCATGCCATTGTTCTCATTTGGAGTAAAAGATGGTTAATATATAGCAAATTAAGCCGGTATTGGCATGGTGTGTTGGTTTATAGGTGGCATTGTTGTGCTTTCAGAAAGGTTCAAACCCCGTTGGGGTGGTATTGTTGAATGGTTGTATCCGGTTCTTAGCTCAGGTCAAAAGTTTACCCCTTGAATAAAAAATATATAGCAAATTAAAACTATTGCTTCTACTTTGTATGATCCTAGTGCTAAAAGAGAATACCAATTAGTTGGTCATGTTTCCTATGAAGAGGATTCAAGAATAACTTCATCAATTAATCCTCTACCTTGTGGTCTTGGTCTAATGAATATTGCTATGCTTTTGTCCACTACTCTACAATCAACAAAATGAGCATATGGGTTCAATTGAGATTTCAGATGTTTGATCTAGGCCTTTTGCAATACACAACAAATACAAACAAAACTATTCTAAAACTTTATGGCAGGAACTTCACTGCTCTGCAGCTCTTGTTATATTATAGCATTCATAACTTAAACCTTTTTATACACAATGTCAAGTTAACTATAAATTGTATAGAGTTTAGATTTTCTATATCTCTCATATATCAACATACGTAAATTTGAAATTTATTTTAAATTATATAATTTCAAAAAAAAATTGAATGAATTTATAGAGGATTATTTTTATTAAAGTGATAGAATCTAATCCCAATACTAACATTAATTATAAGTCTAACCATAACCCCAACCCTAAAACTAACACTAATTAAATTCAAACCTAACTCTAATTTTATATCCAGCCCTAA
>VDFB02244576.1:0-33453 GCA_007258455.2 Sequoia sempervirens | reverse complement strand
ATAAGGGCTATCAAGAAGCCATTTATAAATGAGGGTGAGGCTAGGACAAAAACTAGGTGCTAAATAACAATGACTGAAAATAATTTGGCAACTTGGTTTAGTTTTGTTTGGTAATATGGAGGGAGTCACACTACAAATAAAAATAGTAGTTGACCAAAGGGAACTTGGTGGGAGCCATCCTATGGCTAAAGATGATTACTAACCCTAGAAATTAGAAACTAGTTTGGCAACATGTCAAGAGTCAACTTTTAGCTAAAGATGGTAATTAGCCTTGGAAACTAGAAAATGGTCATCATCTAGTTGATTTGATAAGTAGGCTTGGATAAGTTACATGGTTTAGAAAAAAAACTTGGACATAATCATATGGTCAAAGGCAATGATCAAGTGGATAGTAATCATCACCATGATCCCAAGGAAATTCTCTAATGAATTGAGTGATAGTGAGTAATGTAGGATATATGCCTGCCTTAAGTTGACTAGGAAAAGAGCTAAGTGAATTGAGCTAGTCAACATAAGGTAGAAGATGATCAGGATTTAGTTGTCAAAGGTAAAAATGATTGGTAGTATTATTTGTCAATCGCATGCCCTCAATGTGATCATAGGAGAAGTTGGTGTGTCATGTCCCCAAGTATGATGTGATGTATCAATGGGAAAAGGGCATATCATGGTTATGTCCCAAAAGTGGTCAAAAGATGTGATGTTGGAAAATATGAAGGACCACTAGTAAATGTTAGCAATGGATCATGTGGATATGGCAATTGTCAAACTAGGATTGAGGATGATGAATCAATTGGATATGGTAAAGATGAGGTTCAAAGGACAAATCATAGGATATGTTAATGGAAAGATTCAAAAGAGATGGCAATGTTGTCATTCCCCCAAGGGTGGTCCAAGTAATAAACCACTTAGGATATTTAAATATGGATCAATGAGGGTACTAAAGATGAGGATATCATGGTTAATGGGGTTCTAGCATAGGTAATAGGTAATGTGAGGAAGAGAATAAGGGAAATAACACCAAAGTGTATAAGCTCAAATAATAGATAAGACAAGGTTCAAAGTAAATGCCACAAGTAGTAGGGAATCTCACAAAGGATAATCAAAGGATGCATATTGGCACTAGCATGTCAAAGTTGTAAGTGGCCACTCAAAGGGGCCAACCATTTGACTTTCCTCCTTTTTTTTCTTTTTCTCTCTTTTGGAGAGGAGTTTCCCCATGTGGTTTTCTCTTTTTCTCTGGTTATGAGAGATTTCATTTGAATCTATATGGGTACCTCATTACGCCTTGTAGTCGGGGCTCATCCATGAATCCATCATTGCATTCTTCATCAAGTTTTTAGCTTCTCCCTAAGTTGATCTTAAGGGAGGGGGGGGGATGGAGAGCAGGGGGTGTTGGAGTAAATAGGTAATCACCTAATAATTAATTAGTAGGCCCCTTTTACTTTAATTAAGAAGATTTGATGAGATTGTGACAAGTGTCTTTATCCTACACAATGAGACAACTTGACCTATAAATAGCCCAATCTAATAATAAAAAAACACTCATAAGTTTAGCTTAAGCAATTAAAGTGAAAGGGGCAATCACTAGGATTCAATGTCATTGTGGAAGGGACACTCACTTGACAAAGGTGTGATGGCAAAACAAAGGCTTAAAAATTTTGAAAACAAAAAAATTGAATAAAATATACCAAGGGTAAAATCTAGAAAAAGTGCATGGATAGCTCTGAAAAGTTCTGAAATACATGTCCAACATCGCGCAAGAATCATAGAAAATGGAAGAACTGGTCAATAGATATGAGCTTGAGAGTGAAAAAAACACATGACTTTGGCAAACGATAGAATGCACCAACAAAAAAATCTAAGAAAACTACCTACACCACTAGAAAGTTGGTAGAACTAGCTTTCCAACAATATCTCGTTTGCCAAATTTTGATATCGTATGCCCAAGTTGTGCCAAAAATAGAAAAAATAGCTCCTTTAAGGCAAAAGAGGGCTAGAGGGCAGGTCAAAAGGTCCCATTCGTATGGATGACGCCAACAAACAAAATATGCTACTTGGAACGAAATATTTCTTGCATTGACTGGAAAGATCTTCAGTGTCCTGAAATTTTTTTGGTTGCTAAGAAAGCACATAATCTTGGAAAGTTGACATAAGATGGAGGGGGCCGAACCAATAAAAAGTCTACTAGCATAGACAAACACAGTGTTACCCGAAGATGCGTCCTCAGGTCTAAATCCCTCGTCCTTGTCCTAGGGACATCTCAAGGATAGGGGACAGCCAGGGGATGGTAGTAGTGCACTATGTATTTTTTATTTTGATTTTCATATCATAATTGAAAAAAAACTATATGGCAGAAATGTAGCCTTTGGGCATTTTGTTATACATTTATAACTTGTATGTTATTGTTTAATATCACATGCATATTGACAATGAATTCTTAACACAAATGTTATATGCTAAGTTTCTATATTGTATATATGCATGCTTTATCCATGTTTCATATGAATATTTAAAATTTCCCTATATATTTAAATTTTTCCTATATTTTATATAGCCGTCCCCAAAATTGGCTTGAAAAATCGAGGACCTTGGGGACTCATCCCATCGTCCCTGTCTTGGAAACTTAGGGTAACACTGGTCAAACATAAAACCACCACCAAAAGATAATAGTCCATGGTACTCAAAACTTGGACATGCACAAAAATGCCAACAAAAAAATCACAAGTTTGAAGGAAAAAAAAACCAATGAATCATTAGTGGACTGCATAGGAAATTTGGACATGCACGAAAAAGACTCAATGAAGCCGATGTGTGAAAAGTAACCGCTGCCACACTCAAGAAATAGCAACCGCCAAGAATAAAGAAGCCACGAGGAGTGTAGAGTTCATCGTCACCAATCCAATAGACCAAGCATTCAACATAAACTGCTCTTGAAGAGTGATCGAAGAGAATTTTCAGCAAATTCAATGACTTCATAATCCTTTCATCCCATTGTTTGTGTAGTTTAGATCAAATTTTTGAGGTCTTGACCTTGGCATCAAGGAATTCACAAATGCCGAATTCAATCTTCTTTTTAACTATTCTACACTTAGTTGCCTTTCATTGAAAATTCTTTCTTTTCTCTCTTTCCATATATGCCAAATAACCATTGACAAGCATACAAATGACAACCCTGCCCAAACCGATTTGTTGTAGAGCTACAACTAGCTTTGGAAATGTTCCAAAATATTCTTCATATATATCTAGATATATGATTTATTCTTCATATATTTCTAGATATATGATTTTTATATATTTTTTGTATGGACGAAGCCAAACAAACCTTACTCCCAAAAAAATTTGCTAGGTCCACAAACCAAATTCGTGAACCCAAACCAGAATCAGTGACTTAGCTTGAGATACCAAAGCTGGACACAATTGACCACACAAGAAAAAAAGAAGAAGAAGAATTCAGGTGAAACTTTAGAAACTGACTCTTGATGACAAATTGTTTTTAAGACTAAATTGTCTTATCAAAAGAACAATACCTCTATCCAAGACTGTGAAATCAGTTTATAGTCTTTTATAAACAAATAATGCAATTGTGCCAAGAAATTTTTTGTATGAACATGAGGCAACACAGCAACACAAAGAGTTTCATTGTAGGAAAATAAAACATAGTGAAGAGTACATAGAATATAGTAATCTTGGTCTGTGATGTCTTTACAATCAAGTTAATGTGACTTATGCCTTCTTTCTCAAATGCATGACAAGGAATACAGAGACAAATCTCAGTTCCACTTGTTGCTGAAAGCATCATGAAACTAAATGAAACCAGCATCTTTCAAGCTGTCAGCTTGCATTATGGCATTTCTACAACTTGTAATTAGTTTTTAATTATAACAGAATTTTTACTAATTTTGTAAGAGATTCTCCTCTCTTTTAAGTATTGAACCCCACATAGCTCATCTTGCCATTATAGCTAGAGCTATTGGCATTACAAGAAATAAGTGGGTTGTAATTTAGAATTCTTTGCAACATTAACTTGTTCAAAATAAAAAAGATGTGTAAAAAATGTCAAATATACAGTGAAATAATTTAGAATTCCTTTTGACAATTGCTGTCTGCTTCTAACAAAACCGATGAGCTTTTTTTTCCAATATATTGAGGAAAAACAGTGAACTTTGCAAACACCAGTGTTTTTCTGATGATAAGAAAGTAGTATCCAGAATCAAATGTAGTCAACCATTTTTAAAAACCTAAAAGAAGCATTCAATACTACCCTTTTATATGTTGAAAGAAACAAATTAAAAAAATTAGAGGCAACATGATCCATGCCTGTTTAAATCCTACCTCATTTGTCATTTACATTTTCTGCTTCAAACCAAATAATATTAGATATGTTTTTTACTTCGGCCAAACAGCAAATGCAGACCATAAGCACTGCCACCTTGTTTCACAGTTTCTAAGCGCTTGGGACCAATCTGATACACATCACAGAAGGAATGTTAAAGATTTAGTAAAAACCAGTATCCTCCATCCTTTAGACATGTTAAAATGACAACATAAACAATAGTCCCTTGTTTTCCAAACCCCGGCTTATTTATGGATGAACTTATTGAACCTTACAAATGATATCAAGGCAATATAACATAAAATTCATGTCAACTTCGTTTTAACCATATAAAGAATCAAAACAAGCCTGAAATTGAAGTGCAAAATAAAACGATTGCTTCAGCTCCAAAAAGTATAGGTGTTTGGCCAATAGATTTGGGGTGAGTAGTAGGGAATGCTGAGTTCCACACCACAAACCGAAGTTCCATTCCCATGTGTAAGAACCATGTAGTAGTCATGATGCATTTTCAAGTAGGGGTCAAACTTGTGGCAATGCATTGATCTAAGTTCATCACCAGTTGTCACCATGGGGTTATCTTGAGGCATGGTTGAGCATAACCATATTAAGGACCTGAGCCCACCCCCATGATCTTTGTAAGCTCTACCTATGTTCAACTTAACATTTTAATCAAATAAGATGAGTTAAAATGGTAAATCATTGGGATTTTCATAACACCCTACAAGGGGATACATCAAGCCTATAAAACAAAAAGCACTGGTGTTACTCATCTAGACAAATTCTAATTAGGACTCCATAGAAAGTAGTAACACACTATACAGTTGTGTCATGCGTCTAGCAAATTATATACCATGTCTAGTCTTAGTACTTACATTAAGGTATACAGCTGGAAATTAAATGCTCATTATGTAATGTTGGCGTAACAACTAACACCTCTGGAGTAAAAGTTGTTATGAACAGCCTGTGTACACTACACAATGAGTGCTCTTCAAATTAGGAGGGGAAGCTCCCTTGTTGTGCTTTGACAAAAATACTTGCAAAGGAAAAGAAGCTAAACTATGTCCTGTCTTTTTGTTTCAGCTGTAGAGGCACAAGGCTTTCTTGAAAGAACCTATACATTGCAGCTGAGTTTTCTCTGGTTTTGCAGATCTACTAACTACAACTTAAATTTAATCTATCCAATCTCCTCAGGAAAACAGAGCGAGAGGAAACGGAGCAAGGTTTGACTAACTGACGATAAACGGGTTTAGATTCTTTACTTGAGGGCAAGGTGGCGCAACTATCATCTCAATCTAAACCAGCTTATTGGGCACAAAACAGATTTAAGAATTTACCAAGACGATCTTATGGAACCCTGTGTGGCATAACACTTGATCGAAATAGCAAAGTCTTCACAAAACATCCTTTATCATCACAATCTTACGAAACCCTATGTGGCATAACCTTTGATTATATTGATAAAGATTCACGAAACAGATTTATCACTGTAATTTCTCGAAACCCTATGTGGCATAACGATTGATCACAATGGTAAATAGACACAAAACAGATTTATCACCTCAATCTCTCGAAACCCTATGTGGCATAACAATTGATCTCAATGATAAAGATGTTCAAACAGATTTATCTAAACTAAGGAAAGAATTCACCACTACAATCTCTTGAAACCCTATGTGGCATAACAATTAATTGCAATAGTGAAGACACATGAACAAATACCAAAAGAGCAATATTGAGGGCAAGGTAGGTGCAGCATATATTTCTCTCTCAAGCAAAAGTTATTTACAAATGAGCAAAAGCTCTTATTTATATACATCAAGGTGTAGGGAACCCTAAAATCACCTTTGAGTCATCTACAGTTCTTGCAATGCATGCAAGATTTGCTGCCAAACCCTAATGAAGTAAACTATACAGTCAACTGGAAAACTACCATCAATTAACTGAAACATCTAATCTAAAAATGGACAATTGTGCGAGCATGCACGTCCTTATTGAAAGCAAGTTAACTGGAAGACTACCATCAGTTAACGAAAAACCCTAAAAGAAACTCCAAGTAAATAAGGCAAATCTCAGAATAGGTATGCATGTGATGACATCATCGAGTTAACTTGAAAGGATAACACCAAGTTCAACTCGTGTGTGTAATGTCTATCCTGAGAGGTAGGAACTGAAGTTTACCGGTCGCGGATCTCGAAAGCAATCAATCCCTCAACAAGATTGTTAATCAGATCACCATTCGATATGAGACTCTCATTTAAGAATGCGTTAAGGTCGAGCGCAAAGATAATCCTCACCACCAGATCCGAGATCGAAGTTTGCTCCCGCCCGCTGCCTCATCAACAATGCCGACATGACTATAAGCCGAAAGTAATCTTACGTACCCAACGGCCCCTAATCGAAATGGTATGAATGGTATGCCTGAGCTCCGAATCAACATTGGTAAGCTCCACGTAGGCACCACCCCTCGACCGGACACCCAAGACGGTAAGCGAGATACTAGAGTTCTCACAAACCGGAGTGCACTAGTGACGTGCTCTCTACTCTCAGCCAACTCTGATGCTAAACTGTCCTCTATCTTTACCCTAAAAACCAATTGTGTCTTCCAAGAGTAGATAGCCTCTCTGTCCTCTGCATCTGTGACTGTATCATAAGCCACACTCAGGTGAGCAATCATAATCTCGTCCCGGGGTTTGTTAATTGCCATATCTCTTTCCTCATCCTGAAGACGAAGACGGGGCTCGCATTGTACCAAGAATCGATATAACTCTGTAAGCATAGCACAGCCTCTAGCAACGAACTCCTTTTCCCATTCCTCCAAACGCTTGCCATATGCAACTAAGTGATTGAGTTGACTTTGCTCTACTGGAGGCTCAAGCATCTGCGGGAGTGTGTTAATGGCATCAGGTCTATGAACAAGGCTAGAAATATACTAACGAAGTTGTCTGATTTCAGCCTTGAGGGCTGCCTTATCTTCTCTGTCCTTTAGTATTCTATCCCTGGCACTGTCTGTAGCAACTTGTAGGAAATCAACCTGAGTCTGGCGTGTGCTGCGACCAAGGTTAACTGTGATAACCTCGAAATCCTGAGATTCTAATTCAGCCAAGCTCTTCCCCTGTGGAGGTACGACAGTCTCAATGACAATCTCCATATCAGTGTTTCTCTCTACATGAACCATGTTCTTGACTCTTTGTCCGCGATCCCCCGTAAATGTCGCCAAAATCGTAATGATTGAGAACATAAGATGGCTGCCTCCTCTTCCTTCCTAGCTGAGTCTCGATCCAAGATGAATCTCTACTAATGCTACTAGAAGGGTCTGCACTAGCGACAGGAGGTACTGATGAGAGTGAGTGTGTAGAAGACCCACTGCGAGGCGGAGAGTCCAAGTCCAATTCAATGTGAATTGGGACCGGTGACGGCTCTGAAACTAATGTAGGAGCTTGAGGTCAACTCGTGTACCGCGTGTGCTCTAAACTCCATTCTGATAGATGTCCGGCCGCTCGTGTATCGCTAAGTGCCACTGCCCTTTGAATTGTTTGGCGCTTTGTACTTTCTTGGGAGGATTAATTCTTCTTTTGTTAGGTTTCGGCGAGGAAGGTAACGGCGATTCACCACTACCGGGCGGCTCGCCTCGGGGAACACTTTACCCTCCTTGTCTTTCTTACCAGGTAAAGCATCGCTCAATAACTCTACTTGACCTCTCCTTGACCGTTGCATATTCTTTGGCGTACCAATCTATTGTTGGCAACGGTTGTGTATCGACTTGCTCTCTGAAAAACTGAGGAAGAACCTCTCCCTCATCATCTGATAAACCTCCCACATCCTCTGACAAGAAAACAGAAATCTGTGAGAGAGAGAAGCGGCCGTAACTGCGTCTGCGAACCTCGAAGTCATCTGAGCAATTTGCCCAGTAATCCTCCATAGAAGGCTCGGGATATGTGCCTCCAGCAAGGCGAGCTGTATAATGACCTGAAAGGTCATAGGCACGTGCTTCGACAAGATACTTAAGATGATATTTCTCAAGTTCTTGCCTTGCAATCTTACTATCAATTGCCGACTTGCACCAATACATTCCAAATTGAAAAGGAAAGTTAAGTGATGGTCTGTGCCTGCGGCGTAGAAGACGATGAACATCATGCATCTGTCTAAGGAATTCTTGAAAGATTGTCTTATCCGAAGGATAACGTGGAAGCATAGCTGGATTTCCTGTGAAGCCGTATACTCGAATGTAGGTGTATGTTGGGAACTGAATAAACCAATCTGCCCATCCATCCATTGCTGCCCTAGCAACTGCCGAGATACGAACATGCAATTCCCGGTCCAAGTTCCTTACTGTATAAGTCAGGAAAGCCTCGTGAACACGCTTGAAATGACGTTCAGCTCTGGTGAACTCAAGCTGATCATAATATTGATAAACTTTCTGAACACTGAGGATGCCCACGGTGTTTAACACTCGGAACTGACCCTGATAAGCGATTGAGTACACGAGATATGAACACATGTGAAACTAATGGGCAACTAGGAAACCAGTGATCTGCCTGTGGAGAATGTCACTGATGAAGGATGCCCAGTCATAATGCTCCTGCCCAGAAATGATGCGACCAATAATGTAATACATCCAAGGCTAGAAAACATTTGTGCATGTTCTTGACCTCGAGACACGATTCGTGAGTGTGATTAGAATCGCGATATCAACCTTGTATTCACCACGACCCACATTGTTTAAGTAACTGTTCTTCGCTGTTTTAAATCCATCTTTCTTCTGCCATCTTCTTTCCTCACACTTATCCATATCAAGATCAAATGCCCGCGACATCGCCCATAGAAACAACTAGGCTGTTCTCGGTGTTGAGGAATGCCAAAACTCCTTCGATGTCCAAAGGTTTGAGACTCCAAATGACCTGGCCCTCATTAACCGACACTATCTCGTATAGTGGAATTGTAATGCCCAATGCAAGCCATCACTAATTCAATACAATGAACGCGAGATAGGGTATGGAAGCTGCTTCTAGTAAACCTACTAATATTCCGAATGATTGAACTTCGATCTTGGATCGGTCTAGCATCGCTTCGCAATACTTTGTGAAGATTCACTTCAACCAACTCACAGCCATGAGTAAGGACGGTTTGGTCCTGTATTCGAGTTGAGTGAACTGCATTCTGAAAAATAAGCCTGTTGACTATGAACTTGACTATATTCTGACAAGATTTCTGGAAAGCTATAAATAGCCTGCGAGAGTTAAAAATAGCCTTTCGAAGAATTATTTTCAGCGAAAAATCCGAGATATGGGTTTTGTCCAAAAAAGGATTCTAAGACAACCCAGAACATCAAATTTGCGAAAATTCAACTTCTACTCGATTGTACAAAGATTTTTCACTTGAGAAAATTAGCAATTCGAGAACGAATGTTCTGAAGCTAAAAATTCATGAAAAATCAAACGCACGTTTCTAACTCGAGGAAATTATATAAGAATGATCCAGATACTGAGACTTGCCAAATTCGCCAATTTTAGGAACATGCACAATGTATTTTGTGAGAAATCTGTGATTGAAAGGATGAAAAAGACGTTTTTATTATGCCTTCTTGTGAAAATCGCCCAAGATTTCTTCAGATTGCTGATATTTGTGAACTTGAATCTGCAAAAAGATATGTTAGGAAAAATCACCTCTGTGAATTGATGTAGATTTTGCCTTGAACTGGAAGAATTCGCCTTGTTTTAAAAACCACAAATTTATCTTCTTGAAATTTGCGCCTTTGGTTATGAAGAAATTCGAATTTCCTCTGAAGAAAATACGAATTTTATTGAATTTGAGGATTCGCCTTTGAGGAATTAAAATCCGCCTTTGATATGAAATCCGCCTCTGAATCTCTGGAGAACTTGCAAATTTTATTGATTTTATGAAAACGCCTTTGAGGAATTTGCGAATTGTTTTGGATGAATTTGCTTTGAAGATATGCGCCTTCTCTTCTGAAGAAATACGAATTTATCTTTGAAGTTGCTTTGAAATTAATAAACTTCGATTTCCCTTTGAAGATAATGAATTTGCCTTTGAAAAATACGAATTCCACTCAAGATTGGATTTGCTCTTAATGAAATACGAATTTCCTTTGAAAGCTTGTGAAAAACAATGAAAAAGGCGCCATGTTAAATAAGAAGAAATTCACACCAATTTGATAACTGCAAGAATCGAAAACCCTAACAAGAATAGAAGTCCTCTGATTGGCTGCCTTTCAGTTCTACTGCCACTGACTGGAAGTTCAAATTTGAAAATAATAATAAAATATTTATCATCATGCAAGGGCGCCAAAGATAGAAAATCGCCATTTATAAACGGGTATATTTTGAACTTCAGTTGACAATTTTGTTGAAGCTCTGAGATTCATCATCATGCTTCAACGATTCCGAAAAGTCATCTCTTGAACACATAGGCGTCCATTTGCTCAAGATACTTCATTTTTTACTAACTCCCTATTTTATAGCTGACAGCACTGTCACAACTGGCCAACTTCGACACTGATTTCCGGATGACCGGGTGATGCTGAGACTGATCTGAAGAATTCATCGGAAAGCCTACTGAACAAGGAAGAAATGTCTGCTGGGAGACACTACTGCAAAATCCATTGTTTAACCCCTTGAAAAATTAGGCGCCCCTGATTAAATTGCTTTTACGGGTTCTAGACTTGGCCATTTCTCAAACTGCCATCTGACGCTTCAAACGGCTGCCGACAATGAACGGTGAACCCTGCTGACAGGAAAAGAAGCTCACTGCATGACTGGAGACGTTCTGCATCCAACGACTGTACACACGACACCTGAAAGCTGTGTTAAGGGCCTCAAAAGTAAAAGCGCCCCTGGCTCTTGTTTGCACTGGTGTCATTTTGACGAAAATTGAACTTTCATCCAAGTACCCTACTTTGACGTCTGATATCTGGAGCCGGGATGACCCGATTCGGGCACTATCTGTTTTAACGGACAGCCAAAAGGGCCCACAAGAGAAGTCTCTGGAGGTGACGAAGCAAGAAAACTGCTTCTAAGACCTCAAAAACCCCAGTGCGTATTTTATTTAAAATTACCGCTCCAGACTTGGCCATTTTCCGGATATCTTCACTTTGTAGTATTACACTAAAGACCTCGCACGTACGAGCGACTGCCAAATCCCGAACGCTGACGGCTAGGCTCGTTGAATAGATAAAATGAGTACGCTCAATAGCTGTGAAGACTTCGAACGCGAACGGGCTCATCTAACAGGCCTAAAGGCTAGGCGCCTCTGGACTGTGAAAATACACTGCAAATCGTTTGTTGGTCCGCCCGTGAAATTATGTGCTTGGTAGAATCTCTGCTACGACCACCTGAAACGTCGGATTGACAGGCAGGATGGTGCATCGCGGAGCTAGGCTAGAGTATTACTGATGTTAGGAAGACTCTATCTGCAAATTTCACCATCTAAAGGGTCCTTTAAACCAGCGCCCCTGGCCTGTACTTGCACTGGGAACAAACGGAGAAGCTCAGAAACGTGAAAACTCCATTTTAAGCTGATCTTTGGATGACTGCCACCGGAGTTCTGAAACTCAGATGACAACGTTTGATATCTCGTCGGATAAACAGACTAGTCGAGAACAAATTGACTGTATCCGCCATCGAAACTGTCGAGATTTACCCCCTCTTCAAGATGGGCGCCCTCAGGCTAGAGTTGCGCTTTTGCCCGAAAAAGACAAGTTTCTCATATCTGGCAATTTAGAGATTTCAACTTCTGACGCTGATTGTCGGAGCTGTGAGTCTCGGAAAACCTCGCTGGATAGCTCGACGGATAGCCAAACTAATTCTGAAGAGACTGACTGGATGCTTGAGCATTTTAGACAAGATCTTGACCTTTAATAAGCTGGGCGCCCCTGAGCTATACTTGCACTTTCTAAGTTTTCCTTTGAAAAATCTTCATATTTTGACCATTAAAAACTCCGTCTCGATCACTGAAATGACCGTGTGCAATGTGAAATGCCGTCGTGGGATGCTCCTCCATCGTGAAAACTCCATCCTGAGTCTCTGCTTCAGGTTTTGTTCAATAAAACTGACTTTGACTGACAAACTATTGACAAAAACTCCATGCTTGATATTGCCCAAAACTATGTTTTACAACATTTTAACAAGATTTAGACTTTTAAATACAAAACGCCTTGATGAAGCAAAAAATTTGGTTTGGGTACAACATGTAAGTAATTGGTGACGCTGACAATTGAAGTAGTGGACACAAACCAGTATGCAAACTGATGCTCAATACATATGCCATGATTAACATCTATGCAGGGACCATCTTATAGCAATAAAATTCAAACCTTATGCAACTGGGCTATTAGCCAATATAGAACATTGGAAAGAGGGCATTTGTTTTCTATTGATCTAGCATTTTATTTTCTCTCGTTGCATACTAAAAAGTGATAGTTCAATTTTCACTCACCAAGAAGAGGGCAACCAGAATTAGTTAGGAGTTTAAGATGTATACATGACTACTCAAGGACTAATTATGCATGTTGGAATAGACTCTCGTATAGTTTGTCATATGGGATATATGCCTTTAAAGGTCATGCCACATTGTTCAATCAAAATCTTCCATAAATTCTTCCTTTATGGTTGGCAACAATTGGTCATAATAGTGTACATAATCATAGTTTACACTATTATGACCAAATTTAGTCTTGTAGCTCCTATATGGAATTGATAGGATGGTTTGATTAGAGTCCAGCTTTCCGAGAATCCTGTTTCCAAGGCAAGCATGGAGTCGTTGTCGACATTGAAATAGTGTTTTAACCTCCATCCAAACTCTTTTTGCAAAAAAAGATTGTTGTTGGATAACATGTATGTTCCTTTCAAGACAAATATCCTATGCTCCATGGCATTTCCAAGACAAGAACAGCAGAAAATGTAGGGATGTGTTTCAGGGATGGCAATACATTAAAATTTTAAATATAAAGAGGGAAAATTTTACATTGTAAAATTCAAAATATAGGAAATTAAAACAAGTTACAACACTTGAAAGTTAAACAAATATAGCTGTACATGAAGATCAAGATTCATCAAGATTCATGTCTAGATATTTTCATAATGCATCATATTCATGATTCAATGTTTATTAATTTGAGTATAGGAGCAACAAAAATTTCATTGTTTTCATCACAAATAATAATTGGCCCAAAGGCTACAAAATGTCCAATAATAGACATAGCAGTATGATATAAAAATCACATCAACTATACATCCTAGTGTTGCATCTCATCTAGGATATCAATATCAAAATTAGCCTCTAAATTTGAGTCATTCCCAATATCAAATTGTGAGTCATTCAATAGGACCCCAATCAATCCCTATTGCACCTCGTTCTCCTCATCAATATGTCTAGCATTTTCTTGATCAACATCTTAATGTGTGGTTAGAGTTTATCAATTGTTGATCCTAAAGTCACAATAATTATTAATAGTAACCAACTTTTCTACTTGTCTAGAGGTAAAGCCTATTCCTCTTGATAGAATAGATGAAGTTATGTGTGGACTAGTTCTTTTCTATCAAAGAAGAACTAGCTACATACAAGTGTAGGGGAGTCGCAAATGTCCTCAACTTCGTTGTATGCTTCCCATGCTTCCCATGTGGTCTTTTAATGAGAAAAACTACACTTACTCATCTTAGCCTTAAGTTATTGAATATCAAACCCAAAATATTGAGAAATGCAATCCATTGATTTTGAAGTCTAGAGGCATCGTTATTGTTAACATCTTCCTAAAAGCCTTCATAAACCCCTCCTTTACCTCATCATCATCAAAAGTAGGCACTTTGTTATCCCTAGTTGCATAGCACTAGGGGTAAGGAGCATAGTTGCATGTGTCATATGAAGTGGGGTTTAAATTTTGTTCCACCTCTATGTTGCAATGGGCCTAATATGTGTAATAACCCCCATTGTGTATTAGCTCAAAACACAATAATTTTTTTGCAATCAACTTAGTTCTACTCTTTTTGATCACCCAGTTCCCAAAATGGGCACAGTAAGAGCATACGGAGTAAGAACAAGGACAAAGGAAAATTAATTGAAAAGTGTTGGCGGCTAGCCGATCAACTTACAAATTAAAATAATCATAGAATTGCTCTAGCCAAACTGGCTGATAGTGAGTGCAAACAAAGTTGCATCGACGCCAAAATGGCAGATTAACTCACCTGATTTTGGTTCACACCATGCAAGGTGGAGAATGATAGAAAATAAAATGGGATTTGGTGGTACTATCGTCCAAGGATCTAATACAATGAAAATTCAAAAAAGAAAGAACTTGGTGATGTACCTTCTAGATTATTACAATGATGAATGAATTTCATTTACAATCATATTTGAATTAGTTTCTAACACATTTCTTCATTATTCTAAAAATGAACATTTCATCAAACAATTGGCATGAAATTGAAAATCATAAAATAATTACCCAAAAAGAGCTAGAGAGATGAACAAGTGTTGTAGCTGAATCATTCAACTGATAAACCACTATTATTTCCAACCCAAACTGTCGATTTATTAATTTTTCAACCAACTGGTCTTTAAAATTAAAAATCAGATTTTTCTTTTCTTTGCAAAGCATATTATATATGTGTGTGTGTATGCATACATACATACATACATACATGCATGCATACATGCATACATATATATATATTAAAATCTGCATTTCACATAGCACAAACCTCAAAAAGTAAAATCAGATTCCCACACCACACTATTTTTTTTTCAATTTTCTAGAATATATAAATCACACCAAACATTGAATCCACACAAATCCTGGAAACATTTGCAAACCCAAAAACTTGAAAACCACAAACCACAAACAAATACCCATTGAATTCGAAACTCAGCCTACAACTTTCAGCACAATGGTGAATCTGGCATGAAACTATACAGCCAGCTAGGAGGGTTTCCATCCTTGAAACTGGATTTACCAAAAAGGGTTTTTCCCTTAGGTAAAATTGAAGAACAAAGTTCATTTCTACAGAAAAACAACGCAAATTCAATAGTAACCCTTCTTTTGAAGACCCAACCTCCTTTTATGACCTTTTCAGAGCTATTTTTGGTAAAATCATTTTTTTGCTGCTTTTTATAAAGTGTTTTTTTGTTTTTTATTGTTTTTCCGAAAAGCACTTTTTTTGTTGCTTTTTAAAAAAAAAGTTTCCTTAAAAAAATAATAAAGTGTCCTTATGACCACTTTTCAGCACCTTGAGCCTAGCGACACTTTATCTGCACACTTAAAACACCTTTTTAAATAATTAAATGTAAGTTAATTAAAATATTAATCAAAGTACCCTATTTGACAACTTAATTTAACTTATTTTCCCTTTAACAACACCCAATAGCCTATGGGAAAAACTTAGGAAAATAGGCTAAGGGTCACCAGCAACTTACGCTCAAGAAAGGGGCATTACAATCCATCCTCCCCAAAATTGCTTAGCCCCAAACAATTGCAACTCAGAATGCTCCAAAATCTGCTCTCATTCCCAAGTAGCATCCTCAACTAAAAGATTCTTCCATTTTACCAAGCACTCCTTGATGCTTCTATTCCTCAATTTGCGTTCTCTAAAATCAATGATTGCTTTAGGAATCAAAATTAGTTTCCCTTCTTCATCCAAAGGAGGTAACTCAATCGAAACAACCACATATGGCCAAGTGCCTTCTTAAGACATGAAACACATTGCGCACTTACTAAAGTCTAAAGTCTAACCTAATGAATACAATTACAACTATGATTGCAAGTATACTAAAGGCTAACCTTGAGCTTTCTTTAGATTCAAGTGGAGGTTGTGGTGAACAAACACCAAGTCATTCATCCGTTGTTGTGTTAGACGGATGCATTTCTTCAAATGTACGTGTTCTTAAACACTCCAAGTATGCTCACAAGTAGATGAACTACATGACTAGCTCAAAATGCATATAGCCATCCATCTAAGATTTTTGGTTTCGTGACCAAAAAGTCCCACCATTGTTCTGAAAACACATTATTTGGAGATGATATTATGTAAGAATATATTAAAATATTAACACATTTAATGTACGTGCCCAAAAAATAGAGAGACTGTCAAAATTTTGACTCTATTACCTTGTTTGAAGGTCTTCTTGCCTTCCACGACAACCTTAGATGAGAGAAAACCCCTTGCTTTCTTGTACATTGGCAACTCTACCATAGCTGCTTGCAATGCTTTAGAGGTAGGAAACGTTTTCTCCATGCAAATGAACAAGCCCTGTGTGACCTCACCATCATCATGTTTCAATGAAGAGTTATAGAACGTTGGATTAAGATAGTATCCTGCAGCATGGAGAGGAGAATTCATCTGTTGATCCCATCTTCTATCAATTATGTCCCATAATGGCATATACCTATCCCTATTATTTTCCATCCTACCCCTCATCACCTCCTTAGCCCTATCCATGGCCTCATATAAATATCCCATGGGGGATTTATCCCCATCCACTAGTCTCAACCCTTTTACTAGAGGCTCTAAAAATTCTACAACTTGTTCAGCTGCATTCCAAAAACTAGTATAATAAGTGTACTCTGACACTGCTATGCCATCTGCTTGATTTGTGAAGCTAGATTCCATCCACTCGTTTGAAACAAACATTCGTTTCAAATTCATTTTTTGTTGGAAAAGAGTCTATAGTGCAAGGAAGCGTGTTGCAAATCTTGTCACCCTTGGTTGAACTAACTCCTTGCACTCTGTGAAAGAGGGCATCATACACAAAACCCTCGTGTGATTATAGATAAATTTGGTAATTGTGTGTGCTTTTTGCAATACCTCCTTAACCCATTCAAGTTTTCCAATGTCCTCTAGGGTTAGATCAAGGTAATGTGTTGCACATGGGGTAAAAAATAGAGGGGTATTTGTTTGTCAGGAGTCCCCTAACAACAACTCAAGTAGCAACATTGTTTGTAATCACAACAGTAGATCTAGTATATGCATGATCAATTCCAACCAATGTGTTTGCTACTTTGCACATGAACACCAATTATGAAACCCTAGAACAACATTAGGTATCAAGCATGCTTGTTGATTTGTGCATGAATAGCAGTATCAAACCGTAGAACGACAATAGATCTCAAGTATGCTCACTGATTTGTGAATGAACAGCAGTAGTAAACCTCAAAACAGCAATACATCATGAATATGCTTTCTGATTTATGACAGTACAGCAATGTAAACCCTTAGAACAGCTATAGAACATCAATGTACTTGCTGATTTAAAGGAGAACAGCAATGCCAAACTCACATCAGATCTAAAAACTCACAAAACCCTCCAAAAAAGATGGTACGGCAGCAGATATGGGTAGAGGCAATGATGGATGAAAACAACGATGCTAGGAGTTATGGTGGAGGTGTGGGGCAGCAATGTATGACAACAGAAAATCTTGGATAAAGTCTGATTTTATAGTAACAGCGCAAATAATTATCCTCATTTTGGCATTCCAAACAACGAATATTGAAGATGAATAGCAGCAACATCTGTTGATAACTTCTAAAAATCAGTAAAATTCAATCCAATCCTCTACAAGATAAAATCTTCAATACTTCACAGTAGTGACATTGTAGCAAACTAAAAATGACTTCGATTCTTTGAGCACAAATATGATTCCCGGGTGGAATCACCTCTTATGAACAAAAAGACTTGTGCCCTCATATCCAACCTTGGAAATCAAGAGGGTTTTCGTCCTCCAAGATCTTTGAAATGCCAAGGGACACAAAGCTCAATCTTTGGAAATAATTCCAAATGCTAAATGACAAGTGATGATTTGATGTGAGCCATGACTACGCTTTATAGGCACTTTATTTTGGGCCCTATATTTTATTTTTTCCCTCCAAGTATTTAACAATACTTTTAAATTACATCCAAAGGCCCCTTTTTGAATTGTGTTTTGAATAAAGAGTAAAAAGCACTTTTAAAATATTATATAGGAACAAAACTAATATTTTAAGTTGCCCTTTTGAAAATAAAGTGTTCAAGCCCACTTAAAATATTATTTTTATTTCCCTTGCTCTATTGTTTAGCTTATGGGAAAAAGGGGATAGGATAGAGGTCCTCTCCATGGATCTCATCCTAAAAAGGAAACATGACACTTCTAATGGGCTGAAAGGAGATGGTCAACCAGACAGATCAAAGGATTCTCTTCAAGAATCTATGTCCAAGAATGACAATCTCTCAAAGAAAGGGGACCAACAATAGAGAGTTGTACAGTTAGCAGAAGAATTAAGTCTCTGCTTGTTTATACATTTGCTTCCTTTGTTATCAAACATAGATAAAAATCCATACATCAACATGGGCACTTAAAGGTTCTAAATTATGGATTATATCAAATAAATTTACCATATAAAGGGACTGCCTCCAAAATTAAGTATCATTATCAATGTTATCTCAGAGGAAAAAGCTAGTTTTATCACCAATCACTAAGCATTAAATGTAGGTATCCAATTACAGCATCAGTTTATTTGTTCTAAATTTTTAATTTTAACATGATCCATGTGTAATCTATGATGCAAATTTCCTTTACTATACCATCAACAGCCCACTATCTTAATGCTTACATAGATTTGACAAGATCCAGAATCCATACACAAACCCATAAGATGTCAATTTGCTACTATGTAAGTGAACAAGGGAAACTCACTTCAATGGAGCCAAGAGGATTCCACTAATCTCCTACAGCATGTAACCATTCCTATAGTCAGGAACCTCCATTATGATTGAAGAACTTGAATTTTGTGCAGAGTTATAGTTTTCTGGCTTTATACCTAATATATAAGTATATCTGATATAGGTTTGCAATATGAGGGAATGCAGATAGATAGTTATCAGGTCAATTTCAAAGTGGTCACGATAGGCTTAGTCTAGGCCTCTTTCCCATATAGGTAGAACGAAAGTCTGGGGTGCAAGAAAATAAGTGAATAGTGTACATATTAAAAATGATCCCCCAACAATGTTCATGACCTGGAATAGGTAAGGCATTATACAGTATCTCTTGTATGTTCTTATGGTGGATAACACTTTTGTTGCTTTAGTGTTTTGAAAAATGCACACCTTCTATAAGCACATTTACACAAAATAGGACAGAAAATGAAGTACCATACCATGGAAACAAGGATCTGCACAATTTCATGGCGTGGCGTGGAAACGGCGTAGGGCAAGGGGCGTGGCGGCCTGCAAGGCACTTCCAGGCGCTACGCAGGGTGGATTTTCGAAGCTAGGAAGACAACAAAAGAATAGGCAATGTGAGGTGGGGATGAGAGGATCCGCCTTTCAACAGAAATGAGCATCGACCGTCCCAGCATCTTAGGGTAAAGCGGAGGTCACCTGGGTGGGGTTACAGTAGACTCATCTCAAGCCCAAAACAACAAAGTAATGAGACTATAAACAAGATGTGGAAGCCGAAAGATGGAGGAAAAGAAAAAACAAATACTCAGCAAAAGGTGAGCGTTAAAGAAGACAGGGCAATCTCATGTGAAATAGGTGGCAAAATATGGGAAGATGCAGTGAAGACTTTCAGAGCCAAAGCCTTTTTCATGAAGTGGGCTAGAGAGAAAGTGGACTTCTCTAGGGTCCATAGCTGGTGTGATGAGGTATGGAACCCTGGTATCAAATTAATAGCACTGCAAAATGGGTTTTTCTTGAATGTGATTCAAATAGAACAAAACGCTACGTATTAAACAATGGACCCTATATAATGGATGGTATGGGCTTCTTTATAAAAGACCGGGTTCCGAATTTTGATCCCAGAAAGGAATCAATGGAAGAGGTTCCGGTATGGATCTGTTTGCAAAACCTTCTGGTTGAATATTGGGACCTTGAAATTCTTAGAGAAATTGGTAACTGGCTTGGTACACATGTAGCATCAGAGCAAGCTATTGATAGCAAAGATTTGAGCAGATATGTGAGGGTGTGTATAAATTGGAAACCCTTTCCCCCTCTCTCGAAGGAGATTGAAATCAAAACAAATGAAGGAATTTGGAGACAACAAATAGAGGTGGATAAAACTGTGATTAATTACAGTACATGCAAAGAAACAGGGCATACAAGTAGTGATTGTGTCCGTGACAAAAAGGGGAAAGCCATAGAGGAGGAGGTGCTGGTAAGAAAGTTATTAAAGGCAACAGAAGCTTAGGTAGAGGCTAATAAAGGAATAGAGGTAGGGGACTTGGTTGGGAATGTGGGAACGGCTGTCACTGTGGAAAATAGTATTCAAGAGACTCATAAAAACTCCCCTCCCCCCCCCAATCTGAATTTAAAAATGAAAACAAATGCTCTCTTAGATATCACAAACCGATGTGAACAATTGGTTAATACGCCCTAGGCTGTGGGAGTAATTGAAAAAGATAGCCTTGAGCTTGGTTTTGCACATTGTATCGAATCCCCCAAGGTAAGGCAAATGGTGTATGAACCTCAGAATGACAACGTCTTCGTAGAGGCAAAACAAAGATCTGGGGATTTCCAGGATCCTCACATGGAAAAGATTAAATCTTTGTCGAATATTGATTTATAGGGTTATGTTACTTGTGCAGACAATATGATGGAAACTCTGCTAGGTGGGGATAAAGTAGACATTAAGAGTGGATTTTCAGATGATAAGGAAAGTTTGGATGGTGAAGCGGCAGAAGGAATCATGGAAAAAAGGACAATCAAACAAACATTGTCGAAAGATGGAAAGCTAAAAATTGAAGAGAAGAAAGTGTGAGGTAGGAAGTCAAACAAAATGAAATTGGAGCTAGCGGGAAGTGCTAAGGGGCAAAGAAAACTGAGATCTAGGAAGGGGTTGACCCTTCCTGAGTCACCATGAAGGCCTTAACTTGGAATGTCAGGGGCTACAATGCCTCTGACAAGGGGCGTCTGATCAAGAGAGATCTGGATCAGATGCGCCCTGATTTCATCCTTCTTCAAGAAACAAAGCTTGACAAGGAAAATGCAATTAGGCTCATGGGTAAATGGAATCAGTGGAGAGGGTTCTTTATGGATGCAATTGGAGCTTCAGGTGGGCTAGCATTTTTATGGAATCCCCTAAAGGTGGAGGCTGAGTTGGTAGTGCAGAATAGACAATGGAAATTAATTAAAATTAAGATTGATACACTAAAAGAAACAATTTTTATAATAAATGTTTATGGCCCAATAGGTACAGGGCAAAAAAGGGAAACTTGGAGTTAGATTTCTGAGGTATTGCAATCTTTAGGTGATGCTTTGGTGATAATAGGAGGTGATTTAACGCCATGCTCTCTTGTGAAGAAAAGAAAGGGGGGTGTAACAGTTTGAGTATTGTACAAATGGACTTCCAGAATTTTGTCATAGGGAATAGCCTATAGGAAGTTTTCACCAAAAATGGGCAATTTACTTGGACAAATAGGCATAAGGGATTCACAAATATAGCAGAAAAGTTGGATCGTTTCTTTTTAGTAGGCAAATGGAGCGAGAAGCCATATTTGGTGGAATCTTTTATTCAAACTCATTCGGGCTCAGACCACTATCCAGTCACTCTCACTGTCAGCAATGATGCAGTTCCAGCAAGGAATCCATTTAAGTTTGAGAAAATGTGTCTTAGAGATGATGGGTTGAGATCCCTGATGGAGGTATGGTGGAATAATGCCCCTCGTGTGGAAGGTACCAAAGCATTCATTTTCTTCAAGAAGTTACAATTCATTAAAGGTAATTTGTGAGAATGGAACAAGAGGCATTTCAAGAATATTTTCGAAGAAAAAAGGTTAGAAGAAGCTTTGGAGCAGCTCCATAACAAAGTTTTACATCAAGGTATGGGGGACCATGATTTTCAGCAAGAGCAATCTTTAAAATAAGGAATATACAGAAATTTTAGCAAGGGAAGAAATTTATTGGTGCCAAAAATCAAGGGAATGTTGGCTAAGGGAGGGTGATCGTAACACAAAGTTCTTTCACAATTCGGTTAAAATAAGGAGGAGCAGAAATAAAATCACGGAAATAAAGGGTAGTGCTGGTGTAAATTTGGAAAAAAAAGATATAAGTGATGAAGCAGTGAGATACTTTCAAAATCTCCTCAACTCACAAGGTAATAGCAATGAAGAAATAGTTGCTGAAATGTTGAATGTAATTCCAAAGATGATCAATGAACAACAAAATCTCATGCTTAAGCAGAGGGTGTCGTTGGAGGAAGTGAAATTGGCTGTTTTTCAGCTGGGCAGTGATAAAGCCCCAGGCCCAGATGGCTTCCCAACATGTTTCTATCAAAACTTCTGGGAGGTAGAAGAAGAATCTCATGTGCACTCTTATATGCTGAGAGATTTGAATAACACTCTAATAGCTCTAATTCCGAAGAAAAAAGATTTTCGGACTTTTGAAGATTTCCGTCCAATCTCTCTATGCAACACGATCTATAAGGTGATTTCTAAGGTGATGGCAAATAGGCTGAAATTGGTGTTAAAGGATATCATATCAAAGGAGCAGAGTGGCTTTGTTCCACGACGCTCGATTGTGGAAGGTATCATTATTGCACATGAGGCAATTCATTCAATCAGAAAGGTAAAAACTAATAGGATGTTGGTTAAGTTGGATATCAGAAAGGCTTACGACCAAGTGGACAAGTCCTTACTGAAAGTGTTTGCTAGTTGTGGTTTTTCATCCTCTTGGGTAGAATGGGTGAAGAGTTGTATTGATACACCCATATTTTCCAACAAAGAGAGGTCTTCGCCAAGGTGATCCACTGTCACCTTTTCTTTTTATAATTATGGCTGAAGTGTTAGGCAGATTTATTCACAAGGCTAGAAGGGAAGGTAAATGGAAAGTGTGTGTATTGCTCAAGGGTTGGAAGCAATGACGCATCAGCAATTTGCTGATGATACTTTACTAATGGGGGAGTCTTCTTTAAGAGAGGCTCGTGCTATGAAAGCCACACTGGAAAATTATTGTTTAGCATCAGGGCAAACAGTTAATTGGCACAAGTCAGAAGTTTTTTTCTTTAATACAAGGTTGGATAAACAGAGGGATTTATCCTGAGTGCTTGGGATTAAAATGGGAAAACTACCAGGGAACTTTCTTGGGACCCCATTATTTGCAGGTGGTTGTAAATCTGAATTCTGGAATTACTTGTTGGATAGATGTGTTAGCAAAATGGAAGGCTGGAAGGGGAGATGGCTCTCATCAGCAAGGCGCATTCTAATGTTAAAATCAGTCATCTCGACATTACCAATTTATTCTATGATGTGTTTAAAGCTACCTACAAAGATCATTTCATTAATGGAAAAAAAGATGAGGAATTTTTTTTGGAGTGGCAGCAACGAATAGGATAAATTTCCATTACTAGCATGGGATAAAGCATGCACATCAAAATCAGCTGGTGGAGCCGACATTAGGAAGTGGAAAATAATGAATGAGGCTATGGGGGCAAAGTTAATATGGAGCATGGTAAGTAAACCAGATCAAAAATGGGTTAGGATTTTACAAAGGAAATACTTGGATAATGCACAAAAGGAGAGATTTTCTCACAATCCAAAATCCACCAAATGGTTCAGCAATTTGGAACTTCATGATAGTTTGTAGGAAGGTAATCATGGATCATATCACTTAGCAATTGGGATTGAGCGAGCAAGCTAATTTTTGGGAAGACTCATGGGAAGGGTACCCAGTTCTGAAGGCAGATGCAGGGTCATTGGATATCCAACGGGTGACGGAGAAGAAGTGGGGCACAAAAGTTAAAGACTTTGTAATTTGGAAGGATGTTGATGGCATAGAAGAGTGGTTATGGAAACCTATCGAGGAGCTGAATTTAACAGTAGAGCAGCAAAGGTCATTGTCAAACATTTTCCAAGCAAGAAAAGTGGTATTATCAGCGGGTAGAGATGAAATAGCATGGTGTGGTTCAAGCGATGGAAAATATAATGTAAAGCTTGGGTACAAATTATTGGAAGAAGATTGGCATGAGGAAGGTTGGCCAATTCAGCTTTGCTGGAACAAAAATGGTTTGCCTAAGGTTGGATCATTTGCATGGTTAGCATTAAGAAGGTGCATTCTGACTGGAGAGAGACTTAAGAAATTGGGTTTTCATGGCCCAAATCAGTGCGTAATGTGCAAAAAAAAGTGAAGAATCATTGGACTACTTATTGTTACATTGTGAATTTGCATATAAATGCTGGATGTTTTTACTAAAGAAACTAAATTGGCAGTTAGTGTGCTTGGAATCACTGAAGGCAATGTTTCAAGGGTGAAGAATGAGTGTGAAGAAATCTGCCTTTTCATGTATTTAGCAGGTCAGCCCTACACTGTTGATATGGGAGTTATGGAAGGAATGCAATCGAAGAATTTTTCAAGGAAAAGAGTTAAGTTTGGAATCAATGTGTGCTAAAATAGAATTGGCAATATCGGAAGTGGTGAAAGTGGCGGTTGGGAAACAAAATACATGCAAATTTCCCTTATGTGTATGGCAATACGGGAATATGTTTGAAACCTTCAGCAGCTAAGAATGTTCAATGGATGAGGCCAGAGTCAGGATGGATAAAGGACAATTTTGATGGTGCTTCAAAAGGTAACCCTGGTCCTTCAGGGGCAGGGTGTGTTATTAGGGATGATGTAGGAAATATTCTGGTGATAGGTGCCCAAAAGCTCCAGGAAGGAGCAAATAATGAGGTGGAAGCTCAAGCTACGATGTTAGTGGTAAATTTAGCAAAAAAAATTATTTTCCAAAATTGCATCTGGAAGGGGATTCACAAATTTTGGTGAATGCGTTAGCAAATGGGAGTTCTCAGTTGTGGAGGATAAATAAATATGTACAAGTCATTAAACAGAAGTTGGAGTTTTTTCAAGATTTTAAAATATCACATACCTACAGGAGCAGCAATGAGGTGGCTGATTGTTTAGCTAATTGGGCAGTGTCAAATGACCATGAAAAAGATAAAGTGTTTTGTGAAGATTTTCGGGGGTGTGGGGTTGAAGCTTTTTCGGTTTGGTGAAGTTGTATAGCTTAATAAGATGCTCGAGGGCTCAAAGAAAACGAAAGTTTATCTTCAAAGCAGCAGCGTTTTTTAGGGATGCGAAGGCTGGAAAGGGTGTAATTCCAGGTTGTGAGGTTTATGCTGGGATGAGACTTTGTAGGGGAGAGCAATTGTAAAAACTAGGTGGGCTGGTTAAAGGTAGGGTGAGTGTTTATTTTTGGGGGGTGGGAGGATGATTTAGAGCTGTTGGAAGCTAATCGTAAATGGATATTGCATTTGTAAGCTTTATTATTGAGATTAAATAAAATATACTGCAGGGACTCCCTGTCTTTACCAATCAAAAAAAAAAGGATCTGCATAATTCATTGCCAGTGAAAAAGTCTCATTAAAATAAAAATTGCAACAGACTCCATGTTTATTCTAGTCAAATTCATTCTTTCATTTGTAAAGAAAAAATAAAAAATAAACTTCATCTTTTAACTAAACAAGAACAGAGTAAAATTTACCTTTTCCATCAGATGATGACCTAGTGATGGAATGTACTGCATGACATACATGACTGCAAGTACAGGCTGCAATATCGGCAGGCATTATTGTGTTTAGTACATTTACAGATTGCCTTTCATCATTGTATCATCAACAAATCATTGTAAATGCCTATAATATACATTATAACGAAGAAATTGCATATAGCATGCCAATAAACCTTGGAAGCATTAGAAACTGAAACTAAGTTGCTGTATAAATGAGATTGACTGTGAAAAAGCATTTGTAAATTACTGTATGCATGCAGAGAAAAGGTTCTATTCCATGTGAGCCAATAAAGAATCTAAGTGCTTATAAATTTGATCTATCTTATCCATTCAATAAACAGTATGTTACAGGATAAACCATCCTGTCCTCACAAATATGTTGGAAAATTGTTGTCATTGATGTCCAAGGTGGTTTAGTGTAGTTTGGTGGCCCCAAAAATTATTTATTTATTCATCACACTTACCCATCACATGGTGATTAATTGGAGAAGGTCAACTTAGGTAAATGTGTTGTGTTTTATCTATTTCCTGTCTCACTCAAAGTCAAGCCATGAGATGTGTTTTGTGTAGCCTTGTCAGCCTAAATTTGAATCAGCTGATTATGGATTCTCAAGTCGTGTGCAAACTGTAATTGTGTCCATGTGTTGCCCAATTCTTGTGATTCATGTTATTTAATTTTTTTTGTGAATCTGCCTGATTTCAATGATTAAATTCATTTAATGACCTTTTGTAATTTATTGTGTGCTGGTAATTGATTTAAAGTTATAATTGTATGTTTTCCACAAGGTATTTTAGTTTTGTGTGGTTTAATGAAATCTATGTCGTATTGGAAAATCGTGTTATTATTTAATTTCTATAAAAAGGTGAATGTCCCCTTGTTGCAAGATTGAAATATTTAATCATAGTATCATGTATTTTAAAAGATTTCAGAAGTGAATTTCTTAATGTAAATAATTGTTATTATTGTTTTAAAATGAAAAAAGGTTTTTGGGAAAATTGTCTTGGGAATAAAAGAAGAAAAGAGATCCCATTTGGGGGCATTGGGAAAAAGGAGGAAAGAAAATTGTGGGTGTGAAGTTTTGTTGCCATTTGTTTTTCTTCATTCCTCGTAACCCTTGGGCGTGGAAATTTGCTGCATGTTGGGTGCTTGGATTAGGTTGAGGTGAGGTTTGGAAGAGAGGAGAAAGCTGCTCTCTCAACTCATTTCACTTTTCATTTTGTATGCATGGCAGCAAGGTAAGTGGCTAGATTTGTGTCGTTTTGCTTTTCCTTTGTGCTGTTTGGCCATTTCCACCTTAAGTGGGTGCACCAGTGTTCTTTTGTAAGAAAGATTGATTGTGATAGATTGTTAAATCTATATGTAATATCCCCAAATTGAGAGAGCTTAAATAATTTGCAATTTTTATAATATTTTGTGGATATGCAAATGAAAGTAAAATATGATTTTTGGAAAAATATATATCTTTTATTTTTATTTTCTGCAATTAAATACCTAATGTACAAAATTCAAACCTTAGACTAATTCCAAACAATAATATATAAATTTTCAGACTAACAATTAACTAATACTGAATACCAAACACTAAAATTAACACTGGAAGTAATTAGACCAAACCCTATGCTAAAGCAGAATTAAAGTTAAACCTATAGCAATATATAATATTAAATGTAATGTCCCAATTTTAGCCATTTGCTCTTCAACAACTGATAACCTATTTTCGAAAGCCCGTAGGCCAGTCAGGAGCTGAAATTAGGGTTTCCTATTTTATAGTTGGGTTCTGAAGCAATTTTGAGGGCTTGCATGTATGAGTCTCCGATGCATGTCTGGTGGAGTTTTCTGGGTTTTTGGAGAGCTTTGGGAATGTGTGACTTGCATTTCCATATGACAACCTTTTTCAGAACTTGCTATTTTTAGCCAGCACATTGGAGTTTCGAGAGTTGGATCGCGGATTCTTTCAGGGTTTTCAAAGAGCTTCGCAATGATATAACATGCAAAGTGAGTTAAGCAACTTTCCAGAATTTACTATTTTTAGTAAGTTCTATTTTTGGCAGTACTCAGGTTGGCAGCAGTTCAGTGTGGTTTCTACTTCAGGCAGGGCAGTTGAGTATTTATGGATTTGGCTTTCTGAGGTGCATTTTCGAATAAATGATTTATTTAAATCATTTAATTATTATAATGTGTTTTGAACCCTTGGCCTAATGTTATAACTTAAAGTTGTTCTAAAATGGGGACCTTGAGGGTGGACGCCTCATGAGGAGAATATTCAAATATTTCTAAAGCCAAAATATATGCTCTTGGGAAGTGGACGCCTCTTTTGGAGAAGATTATTGTTTTATCAAAAGCTTTATGTCTTCCTTGATTTGGACGCCAATATTGAAGGTGGAGAAAAATGAATTTAAAAATTACAATATTCTCAAGAGTGTGGGGTGTACCTTCTAGAAGTTGTTGGAGACTCACCTCAGTCTATAAAAGGAGGCCTTTGCTCACTCATTTCTCATCAGTTGTTTTATCTTATCGAAATGCTGCTGAATTGTTTGCAGAACTTGGCTAAGGGGAAGCTTAGCTTTTACACCACTCTTCATGCTTGAAACTATGGCTCCCTAGATGGTCTAATGGAGTGCAATACATTTAGTAGTGCATATTGAGTAATATTGTTTCAGTTTTGATGATTTTGTTGAATTTCAGGTTGCTGGTTTTGTCTATGGTTGAAGCTAACTTTCATTTGCAGCTCATATCCTGATTTTTTTTTCATTATGGGTATTGGCTAAAACCATTTCTATGCCCTAGGCACCCCATTGTGCAAAGTTTGGTGATTTTTAATGAAGAATCTGATTTTATCTTGCAAGGTTGCCCCCTTTGAAGGTTGTTCTTGCCTGGCAAAGGTTTAGAAAATTCATTACGGGGTTGTTGCAGTCATTTCTTAGTCACAACTTGGTCGCCATCACTCTAGGAGTCTGTTGCATTTGGTTTCATGTTATTCGGTGAATTTTTGGGGAAGTTGTGAGCATTTTAGTGAGTTTAATGCTTGCTGGTCTGAGTTTGTGTTTTCCTGGCTATTTATATCAGACTTATAGAAGTTCAGATTTTGGGTTGCATTTTCAGTGTTGTTGAGCCTTTGAAGTTGGAGAAACAATCTTACAGCTGTTGCATTGATTTATCAATTGTAATACTTTGTAATTTGCAGATTATTGCATTGTAAGGCTACAAATAGTAGTACTATTTCAGTCATTTATTCTCTGCAATTACTTAGTTTTCTTTAAGAGCAAACATTAACAATCTTTGGACGGTTTACTGCTAGAAAAGGAAAATGAACAAGCACACTCAATCTCTTGGATGGTTTACCGCCAAGAAGGGGAATAAACAATTTGTATCTTTCTTTCACCCACTGAATAAGTGGAGTATTCCCACTGCATAAGTGGATGCCTGTTGATAGCAGAAGTTTGTTATTTCATTGTGATAGCTCTCGCTGAATAAGTGGTCGAGCCTTCTTTCTTTCAGTTACTCTTTCGCTCCCGCTGAATAAGTGGTTGAGCTTTCATTTCAGCATTGTAATTTCATTTGAGCACTAATGATCCCCAGCGCCATATGATAGTACTTCACCTACCTTGGGTCTTGAGTGCACATTCTTGGTGTTGGGTTACTTTCCAGCATTGTAATCTTTCAATTGCTACTAATGATCCTTGGCGCCATATGACAACACCTTTTCCATCTTGGGATTGAGTGTGCATTCTTGGCGTAGAGTTACTTTCTAGCAATTAATTTGGATTTGGGCTAACCATAACGGGTGCTTGTTGTACTGAATTGTTCATTCAAAAATTCAAAAAAATTGGTTGGCTCATTACATTAAATCATTATTATTTAAATGCTATTCTGTAAAGGAAAAAAGGCTGATGCCAATTATCATTAATGATTATGAAATATCCATAAACAGTCAGCCACAAATATAATTTGCAATTAAATAAACCCAGTGATTCCCTATGTAGGGTGTACAGCAGACAAGGAACAATGTTGACAAGTAACAATATCCAATGAGATGCTATGTTGAAAATGTATGGCAGTTCAAGCAGATTTTTACAACTCATAAAGACTATTTAGACCTATCAATGATAGGATTAGGATCTGATTTATTATTATTTTTTTTTTTAATTGTAAACATCCAACAGTGGTTTCCACAAACAAACTCTCTCAAATATATTAATTATGTTGTGATTTCTCCAAAAGGCAAAGAGTAGTATGAGGGAAGACCTTAATAGACATCCATCAAATATATGAAATCGTACAGTCCTTGTTTACTGCTTTGTTTGATAAATTAAATACATGAATTAATAATAGAGATGACAATGCATACCAGATACATGCGTAAAATATAACTTTTTTCGCACATGAAATTATTATAGAAGAAGACTGAAGATGGTCTGCCAAGGATCAGAGTCGATCTGACTAGATCATACCACTCTCCTCGATGATACACAATGTATTTAAAGGACCCAATGGTTGCCAAGCAGAACACAACCGTCAACCAACCGACGCTTATAACTACTTGAAGCCGACAATCAATTAATACGGACAACTAATATGTAGTTGGATAGCTAATTTTATTGAAACATAATAATAGACATTGTACATCGACTACATTATGCCCCCCCAAAAGAAAAAGTTGTCTTCCAGACAACAAATAAACATCAAGGAACATTAGGGAAGACTTGCCAAATGGATGACAATATTGTAGACAAGGACCTATAAACAAACTTGGAAGTGTACTTTGCAAACTCAAACTTGGAGTGTACTTGGCAATTCAAACGAGTGCAATGGGTACCTAGGGGCAACGCCCCCAATGGGGTCAAGGGGCAGCGCCCTAGCAAGGCCCAACGGCAGCACTCTTAGTATGCTCCCTATCACAATATAGGGTAGGTCGAGAGGCGGGGCCCCCGCCACCAAGCCCAATTTAAGACCTTCAAAACCACATAGAATTTCATGGCATACATCATTTTCATGAATTTTCAAGAGGTTCCAAACAATGTTGACAAAACCAAAAAATAGAGATTTCACAACGTTTAACCAATGTATGCCAAGCCATACAATGTAAGGGTAATGATGTCATACAGTGATGTGGTGCCTTTGCCAAGGACATCGTACACTTTGCTAGGGACGTTGTGCACTGCAAAATTGATTACATTGTACTCTATAAATTAAATGTCGTGCATTGACGTGGTACCCCTACCGACGCTGTATGATAGAAAGTCGTTCAACCCGTACAATGGAGGACCTTGCATGTTGTATGGTGAAGAAGAATGCAGGTCGTACATTGAAAAGGAATGCAGGTCATAAAGTGAAAATGAATGCAGGTTGTGCAATGAAAGGAAATGCAAGTCGTATGCTAAGAGAACTGTTGATTGTTGTATTGTATGCTGAGTTCTTCATATGTTGTTCTTCTGTATGGTTTGAACTTTCCTCCATCACTGCCATACGATGTTCTGAGAGAGTGGTCGTACGATGTGAAGGATGACCAGATGGTGATGTCGTTCTATGAATGGAGTTGTCTGTACAATGAGATAAATTACTTATTGTTGTATTGTATGTTGAGTTCTTCATATGTTGTTCTTTTGTATGGTTTGAACTTTCCTCCATCACTGCCATACGATGTTCTGAGAGAGTGGTCGTATGATGTGAAGGATGACCAGATGGTGATGTCATTCTATGAATGGAGTTGTTCGTACAATGAGATAAATTACTTATCGTACGTTAGGAAATGCTCTGAGTTGTATGTTGTGACTGCGCTAGTGGTGAGGGGATGATGGTGACGCTGCTGTAGTATTTAATAATTGTACCATACGGTGTGAAGATGGAGGTCGTCGTACTATGTAGGTCCACCATACTATCTATAGGAAACCAAGTTCTACAATGTATAATCATTGTACTATGTGAATAGGTCATACGATGTGCTTGTGTGTCATGCTAAGTGATGTCATCCCATGATGTCACAACAATTGAGGCCATCATACGATGCGAAGAGGTTGAGTTTGTTGTACAGTATACAAATCACTTCCTTCTTGCCATATGATGTGCAAAACTTTTTGTCTTTCTCCTTGTATGATATGACAAGATGTTCGTACTATATACTTGAACCTTTTAATGTAGTCGGGCTTTGTACTTGGGCCTTTTATGTAATCGGGCATTTTAATATTTTCTCCTTCAATTGCCAAATAATATTTTTGCCTCTTACTTTCCATTGTTTCTTTATTTTCTAATTTTCTTTTTCATTTTTGTAAATTTTTTGTGAAGTTGATTTGTCTTGACCAGTATTTGTCCGTTCCAAGTTAAACACTTTTCTCTGAGCACTCTGAGACGTACCGGCAATAATTGTGAATTCTTTCATCAATTTCTCTTCACTGAGAGTTGTAGCTTCAAGAAAATTATAAGTTGACAAAAATACCTCATAATCCTCCATTTTCCAATGAAATAGGCCCTGGAGAGAATTTGTTTCATCCTCCAAGAATGATTGTAATTCTATGATCCCTTTGTCATTCAACTCTAGTGGACCGAAATCATGCTTCTCTGTCCATTCTTCTTTGGAGTTCGACTTTGATGAATAGGAGGAAGCGACTTCCTCACTTACAGCTTGGTTCTTTAAATCAATAACATATTTTCGACCCTTGTTCTCAATGGAGATTGTATTCTTTTTCCAGTTGTGATCGACTTTGGCTGTTACCAGCCAACACCGACCTAACAATGAGTCGTACGCTTTCTTAATGAAATGAACACAAAGTTCAACAAAAATGATTGAGTTCCAATAATATCCTTTTGTCCCATTAAAACTCCAAGTACCTTAATACCTTGTTGATCTACACCCACTAGTTGAAAAGTTGGCGGCCAAATGGTCAATTTGCCAAGACTTCTCCAAGTGTCTTTCAGAAGTGCCTTCATGCCAAACCTGCCATCAACAATTGTATTGGTGAGATTCCTTCCAAGGATCTCCATATTCACCATCATTGGTTTCTTTGTCGTGTTAACTATCAGTAACATTGGGTCAATCACTTGGACGCTTGTTAGCAGAGGTGCGGTTATTGGTTCTTCATTCTAACCATATTCCAATTAGGTTGTAGCATGCACCATCTCATTCTCCCCCGATACAATATCATTTCGAAGTTGAGGAATACTTTCTAATAAATCCACTACTTTAACTAGTACAGTAGCTTGAAGTACTTGTGCAATATTTTTCTAGGATTGTAATTGGTTTGTTTTTGTACTTGCATTTGCATTTGAGTGGTGATGTTCCTTGTCCATAGCATTCTCCACTTCGGCACTTGCTTCATGAAGCCTTTCTTTTTTTTGTATGTGGGTCCGAGTACATAGCCTTCTTTGCTTTGGGCACGAGTAATGGCCAATACTTCATTATGCCTTACATCAATCATGTTGACACTAGCCTTTTGCTTCAGACATTCGGTGTCTTCGTGGTTTCCAAATCCACACCATTTGCACAATAATTGCACTTTGTCTTTTTTGGCATAACAATTAGCACCTCTGGAGTGCGAGTTGGTACGAACAGCTATGCACAGTGCGTAATGATTGCTCTTCAAATTAGGAGGGGAATCTCCCTCTTTATACTGATTTGTGTGAAAAAGTAAAGTAATCTAACTC
>VDFB02244575.1:0-10584 GCA_007258455.2 Sequoia sempervirens | reverse complement strand
TTATATATAAAATAAATATTTCAAAATATAAAATATAAGTATAAATTTAATGAATAGGTTGAATGATAAGATTAGCCATAAAATCTAAAAATTAAGTTATTCAAAAAAGACTAAAATTTAAATATAAATTTGTTGATTAAACTATAATCTTCTTAAAAATTAAAAATATTAATATCAATATAATTTAACTATTTTAATTTAAAAATATTTTAAATCAATATGAAGTATGATTTGTACGTTACAATATATATAAGATTAATAGATGAATACTAAGTATGATTTGTTACAATGTAGGATTATACAAGTGATAAGATTAATAGATAAATACTAAGTATGATTTGTTACTATGCAGGATTACCCACCATTCCATAATAATCGTTAATGGAAGTAATGGAAGCCCCAAAATCGCTTATATGGGGTGAAAATTGTGTACCAATTAGATTCAAGAGAATTGATTTTTGAAATATATTTTTATATAATTCAAGATCTATACATTGATAATAGATTGGAAAAAGAATTCAAATAGAAAAAAAAAAAATTATCTCAAGTTCTCATTGGTTAAAGTGAGAGTTATTAATAACTAGTTAAATCAGGAAGCCTATAGTTCCTCGGGCAGGAACTAAAAATTATATTTATAGAAGAAAAATAAAATAAATCTACTTTTTGTTTTATAATATCACTTTTAACTTTAAATGTATGTTCACTCATTAAGTTCTATTTTTTTTTACAATCAGATTTTTATTTTAGATATTTGTTTATAAAATATAAAGATGCATTAAAAATATATTAGAAATATTTCTCTTTATATTATATAGCATTCATAACATTAATTTAACATAGAATAATTTCACAATATCACTTAACATTCATAACTTAAACCTTTTATACACAATATCAAGTTAATTATAAAAAACACATAAAATTATTTATAAGCAACTTAAATTTTTTAACAATTTAATAAAATATAATTTAATATAATTAAGAAAAATTAAATAAGACTTATCAAGAAAAAATCAATTATAAATTTACTTATTATTGATAAATTTACTTATCAATATATTTTAACCATCAAAAAAAAATTAATCATTAGTGATTGCAACATTATTGGCACATTTTTAAACTGGCAAATAAACATTGAAAACACATTTATTTTTTAGTTCCTGCCAAGGGAACTATGCAACCCCTTTTCCTTAACAAGTTATTAATAACTTTGATTTTAACAAATGAGAACTCAACTTTTTTTCTGTTTGACAAATATTTGTATATAGTTAAAGTAAATATGCAAGATTTTTAACTTTTCAAATTTAAAAAATTAATTTTCCTAATTTTATTGGCTACAAAACTTTGAGTGATAAGGGCGGATTTTCAGAAGCATAAACTTTTTTTTTTTTTCACTTGTAATTAATCTATTTCGTTATTTTCAATCTTTTTATTAGTTCCAGCGAGGGAACTATAGGCACCACCAAATCTTAACTAGTTATTAATAATTCTCTTTTTAACCAATGAGATCTGAAGCATTTTTTCGATATTTCAAAATTCAATTCTCTTCAATCTAATTGGAAGACAAATTTCACCATATATGATTTCTCAAGGCCCCATTACCTTATCAATCTTAACTAATTTTTAGGAGTTTTATTAAACTTAGGTTGTTTATTTCCAATAATTCAATGAGGTAAACCATACTAACTATTTTGAAAATTAAATTACACTATAACCATAAATTACTTTTTATTAAATTACACTATAAAAATAAATTACTTTTCATTAAATTACTTACTAATTACCCCTCACATTGGGTACGTAACATTTATTTACTATTTTCCTTTGCATTATTAAAATAATAATAATAATTAATAAAATTTATACTTTGAATAACAAATGCTAACTAATTAATCAATATAACATCAAAATTCAACTATTTTTAATTACCCTTATTACTAAATTGATTTGTAGCATAAATTTAATTGAGCTAATTCTTTCAAAATATTAATACCAATTACTCAAAAAAATTACTTTTTAATATAAATTAATTAATTATTATTTAAAAATAAATAGAAACCTTGTAAATTATTTTTATATTATAATTTAAATAAATTAATACTAATCACCTCTTTGTCATAAATTAATTCTAAGACAACACTTATTAAACATATATTTAAACTAACAAATTTTCAATTGCTTTGAAATTTGAACTAACTCTAATTACTAAGATACGTTTTGCAAAATAAATGAATTAAGACTAGAATAATTATTTAGAATAAATACTAATTACTTTTATAAAATATAATTTATTATTTTTGAAAATCAACTTTAAAATTAACAGTAATTACTTTTAAATCAAATTGAAATTAATATTAATAAATTAATCATTTAAATCAATCACAAATTCTATATCTCTCAGTCCTAGATGAGCATGTCTCAAATGATGATGTGAATTAATGTACCCATGCCATTGTTCTCATTTGCAGTAAAAGATGGTTAATATATAGCAAATTAAGTCGGTATTGGCATGGTGTGTTGGTTTATAGGTGGCATTGTTGTGCTTTCCAGAAAGGTTCAAACCCCGTTGGGGTGGTATTGTTGAATGGTTGTATCCGGTTCATAGCTCCAGTCAAAAGCGTTTACCCCTTGAATAAAAAAATATATATAGCAAATTAAAACTATTGTTTCTACTTTTGTATGATCCTAGTGCTAAAAGAGAATACCAATTAGTTGGTCATGTTTCCTATGAAGAGGATTCAAGAATAACTTCATCAATTAATCCTCTACCTTGTGGTCTTGGTCTAATGAATATTGCAATGCTTTTTTCCACTACTCTACAATCAACAAAACGAGCATATGGGTTCAATTGAGATTTCTGATGTTTGATCCAGCCTTTTGCAATACACAACAAATACAAACAAAACTATTCTAAACTTTATGGTAGAACTTCGCTGCTCATGTTTTGTTATATTATAGCATTCATAACTTAAACCTTTTATACACAATGTCAAGTTAACTATAAAATTAAAAGTAGAGTTTAGATTTGCTATATTCTCATATATCAACATAGTAAATTTGAAAATATTTTAAATTATATAATTTCAAAAAAAAATTGAAATGAATTTCTATAGAAGACTATTTATTAAAGTGATAGAATCTAATCCCCAATACTAACATTAATTATAAGTCTAACTATAACCTCGTCTTTAAACTAACACTAATTGAATCCCCAAACCTAACTCTACTCTTATATCCAACCCAAACATAACTATGATTCTAAAACTAACATTAATGAAACCCTAATTGAACTATAACCCTAACCCTAATACTAACCCTTGCCCCAAATGAACCCTAACACTAACCCGAAGGTCTATCATAGAACCTTAATCTTCACCCCAACCCCAACCCTAATCCTAATAGAATCCTATACCTAATTTTAATTAAAGTCCAACCCTATTTGAACCTTAAACTTAATTGAACCCATGTTTAGGGTAAGGGTTCAATTAAGGTTAGGGTTGAATTATGGTTATGATTAGGGTCAAAATTCAAATAAGATTATGGTTGAGTTTAATTAAGGTTGCTATTCACTTAGGTTATGGTTCAATTAGTATTCAATTTTAAGCTAGGGATCACCACGCTATAATTCAATAAGGGTTTAATTCAAGGCCTGTTAAGGTTAGTCTTAAATTAGGGCTAGGATTGCGCTAGGGTTCACCAAGGTAAGGGTTATTATTCATTTTAGGTTAGGGTTCAATTAGAGTTCTCTAGGCTTTGACAATTAGGCTACGCATTACAGTTCAATTAGTGTTAGAGTTAGGGTTATAATATGAGTTCAATCAGGTTAGGTTCAAGGTTTAATTAGTGTTAGAGTTAGGGTTGCAATAATAAAATTTTCCATAATGATATGGAAAAGGCATTCAATTGGATTCATATACAAATGCATAAATAAGAATTGATAATTAAGAATTCTCTAGAACTAAAGTTATAACAACAAATACAATCCTTAGCTTAATCATTTGTTCTTGTTAGGGTTGGAATAAGAATTTAATGGGTCCAACTGAGACTTAGGAAATAAAACCCTGCAGAGGAAATAAAGCATTAAAATCAAAGTCGGGTTTTAATTTTAATCCGGTGACGTAAGCCTAAGCCATTAACTCAGCGGGTCACACGCGCTAGCCACAAAGCCTTCTTTCATTAAATACCAACCGCAATGTGGCCTGCATTCGGCGATATGGGAGAAGATCTCGACCGCATTCCCTCGCCAACTCTCGGGCAGGTAATTTGGCAAGGTGTTTCCTGTTATTTGCAGATCGAAAAGGCTGATGTGCGGGTCCCTCGTATGGAATGGGGCCCAATCTCCACTCTGAGCTCATAACCCTCGCGGGTTTTAGACTCCTAATAACGAAGATCAAAAGCTAATGTAAATCTCTGCTGTTCTAGCTGGCAAGAGGAAGATGAAGGTTGGTGAAGCATTAATGAATTATTCCTTGCTTGTGTAGACATGTCGATCTCAATCTGTGTGAAGATGTTATTGTTCGCAATCATGAAGGGTGATCTTTGGATTCTCATGTAGCTCTAGTTAAACGGTAACAGTACATACGCCGCCAAATTGCCATGTTTGCACATGCATGTTTATTAAGCATTGATGAAGGTTGCCATTACCTTGCACAATAAATAGAAGAGGAATTTAATACTAATAGTGTCATTCTTGTAGCAGTTAGAGCACTTTGTGGGTTCAGTCTAATCAAGTTTGAGTGGTTGTCTGAGAAGAGAAAATGAGTAAATTAGTAAGGAGGTCTATTCGTTTGAGCTCACAAAAGCTCGGTCCTGCTATTCAGAGCAGGCATTTAAAGTTGACAGCATCGTTAATTGCAACCTTCATCGCTTTGGTTGCGTGAAGGTTGCAATTCCATGACATTGCTGCTCAACTGGTAGATGACAAAGGCAAGCAGTCGGTGTGCTCTGATGAGGAAATGATATCTGTGGGCATATCAACTGTTAAACCCCAAGCAGGCGGACTAGAACCATATTGGGCAAGGAAAAGAAAGAAGATGAGGCTGAGAGTCTACCGTATTGGGCAACAACTAGAAGCGGGCGTGTATACCAGGGTCGGAGTGTTGGGAGTCTACCGTATTGGGCAACAACTAGAAGCAGGCATGTATACCAGGGTCGGAGTGTTGGTAAGGGAATGGTGGCGGGTAAATAAGAAGTTGCTGTTGTGCCTTCGTGGCAATTTGGTTTCCTGGCATCTTTGTGTGGATAGCGAACAGGGGGTTTTGATGACAATTTGTGTTCTGTTTTCTTTTAGAATTCCCCAGTTCGTGCGCCAGGATTTTGATGACAATTTGTGTTCCCTTTTCTTCTAGCTTTCCCTAGTTTGTGCGCCACCATGTTTTGCAGATTCAACATGTGGGAAGTTTTGAAAGGAAATTCAAATGCAAATGAGATTTTGTTCAAATTAAAACCCCAGGCGGACCGACTCGAACCGTATTGGGCAACAACTAGAAGCGGGCATGTATACGAGGGTCAGAGTGTTGGTAAGGGAATGGTGGCGGGTAAATAAGAAGCTGCTGTGGTGCCTTCGTGGCAATTTGGTTGCCTGGATTTTTTTGCGTGGATAGCGACAAGGGGAGTTTGATGACAATTTGTGTTCCCCTATTCTTTTACGCTACCCCAGTCCATGCACTATAAATGTTTTGCAGATTCAATGTGTGGGAAGTTTTGAAATGAAATTCACAAATGCAATGGAGATTTTGTTCAAATGAGATTTTGTGGTGAAATTACATTTGAGCCTGAAGCTTGTTGCTCCCTTGGCATATAAAAGGGAATTCAAGGCTCATTTGTAGGGAGAGAACTGATGAAAGCTCTAGCTAGGTTTTGAGTTGAATATATGGGTAGAATCTGTCCTCTGATGAGGAAGTGATATATGTGGTGCCATTGGCTGTTAAAACCCCAAGCGGACAGAATAGAATAGATAGCCTGTTTTGAGTTTTGGATGAATATATGCAAATTATCTTAATTTGTATGTAGATATGACTTATAAGCATGAATAAATGTATAATTCTAATATATTTTCTCTCCTTATGTGGATTTGAGTGAATTTTGAATGAAATGTTAATGAAGTTGTCATTCTTCTTTTGAGAATGAAATGTTTATATTGTAAGATGCGATTTGAACTTAAGACCTCTCAAAAGAGAGGCTTCGTAGCTTGCCGCTGTGTTGTGGGGTCATCCCCAATTTTATAAATGCTTTTAAATATGCGAATTAAGTGTTCTTTTCTTTGGTTCAAATATGTGTACAAAATAAAACTAGTCTACAAACTTCAATCTATAATTCCAATAATCAACTACTGAAAAATTAATATTTGAAATTGATTATCTTTTAACATTTACACTTTATTATGGATTGACAATGTTTACAAACATCATTTTTTTTAAAGCAAAGGCGGTAAGCCTATATATTTATATATTAATATAATAAGAGTGAATATACATAGTATTACAAAATCTACTAAATTGTGAGGCTTGTGTTATCTTCATTTAGATCCCTAGATGGTCATGAATAAATGTCTCAAAGTATTGCTTTGGTTCATATCCATGTCTAAGAAACGAAACTAGTGTGCAAATATAAAACTATACCATAAGAATCAACTAGTAAATAATTGATGTTTAGAATGTACATGTGTTGATCTTCTAATATTTGAACCTCAATATAGATAGAAAGTGTTTAGTAACATTTTTAGGGAATATAGATTGAAAGTGTTTAGTAACATTTATAGGGAATGTGCTAAATTGTGAGGATTTTGTTCTCCTCAATTAGAGCCCTAACCAAACCAATTCCATGACATAGGAATAATGATTAGAGACATGATGATATATGTTATGAGAAAATGTTATTACATTTTTGTCAATGAAAATGTTCTTTTGATAAATCCTCATTGTCCTAATAATTTTTGATCATTTTAAATGCTTAAATGATTTTACTTAAGTAAAATACAACATGCAAATCAAGATAAACATGCATTAGGTAAGCTCACAATGATTAGTGGGAGGGCGCTGTCAAGATTTAAATTGAATTTAAATTTTAAATGTGTAGGGTTGATAATTTCTACGTCAAGTTTGCACTAGTAGATCTTATGCAAGGTAGGGTAATGTCATGAGATTAATTCACACAAGAATATCCCACTTGTAGACTCGTTATTGAACAAAGGACAATCTATTCAAAGCTTACCAAAAATAGTAATGAAAAAGGGCATGAATAAATATTTTTTCTCTAAGATTGATGTGCATGTGAACTTCTATTATGGTGTATGTTAAAGTAAACAAGATATCAATGAGGAAACTATTTAAGTAATTTTAAATACTAAAAAGATATAGATTTACTTAAAATATATATAGTTTACAATTATATTCTCCTTCCAATAGTAACTCCACCAAAAGCATACAAAATTTAAAAAATATGTAATGAATAACATATATCAAACATTTAAAATAAATATGAGAATTTTTTTGTTTAGTTGTGTTTTTGTATCAATTTATATATATATATATATATATTATTACTAAATTCTAGATAGATTCTTATTTTCTCAGTATTTGGAGATCATTATTTAGTTCCTTTTTTTCCGTCAATTTCCTTATATAATATTACACCTCTTTCAATGCAAAAGAGTCTATATCTAATCACTTGCTCAACCTAGATTTCATAGGCTTTTCTAAATGACTTATATTTGTTAAACCTTTCAATCACACAATTATCATTACATAATATCTCTAAATCATCAAAAACCAAAGATCCATCTAATGCATGTGTTAAAATATTTAAATTATTTTTAATATAAGAAGTTAATATTTGCTAAAAAAATTAATTGATGGGATCTTGCTAAAAAAAAATTCTACTATCAATTCAAAAATAGGATTCCAATGTTACCAACTCAAGGTCCCTATTCCAGGTTGTGCAGAAAAAAGAGCCTTTGATGGAAGGAGATCAAAGAATTGCTTCAATAAGATTTTATCTCCATCTAATCTCAATTGCATGAGTCCTTGAATGAGGAGTTGGTGAGATTCAAGCATAATTTGAGAAATTTGTAAATTAAGAAGATTGATGGTTTAAAAGTTAGGGCTAAAATAAATTGGCTAAAAAATGGAGATAAAGGCTTTGATTTCTTCTTTAATTATATAAAGGAGAAAAATGCTAGGGAAAAAATTGGATCAATCTAGGTCAATAATCAACATATAAATGCTCTTTCTTTGGTTATAAATGAATTTCGATCTTTCTATACATACCTTTTTGGTTATAAATGAGTTTCGATCTTTCTATAGTATATTTATATATATATATATATATAGAAAAATTTAAATGCAAGGGATTCAAGTACATACCTTTGCTTTTGTTAATGTTGATGAAGATACAAATGTGGATGAAGTGCCAAATTTGATGACATGATCTTCCTAAAAAACTGGAATATCTTTGGTCTATGTGGCACTTGAAATTTTCTACAAAACTATAACTAACTCTACCTCAGATTTGTGACTTTGGACCTATTTTGCATCAATAAATATGAGCTTTGACACATGCCTCCTAATCTAGCATACAATATGTACTTAAATGCTCAAAATAGTTGGGAGTAGTGTTGAGATTGGTGGATCTTTGGGAAGGTCGAATGCTTCACCTTTGTATCTTTATCAAGATGCCTATTGACTTGAAAAAATGCATACATTTTCATGTTTATGAATTTGGAAAGCAATCAATTTGATTTCATTATTGTTTGTGTCATTGTTTATCTCAATTCCCATATATAAGGGTACACATTGAAATTTGAAATCATACCAACTTGTCTATAACAACAATGAACCTTGTTTCTCATGGTAATATTAACTCTAACCATAACCCTAACTATATACAACTCTAACCCCAACCCCAACTATATTCAGTAGCCAATCCCAACCTTAACTATATCTCTTAACCCAACCTTCTTAACCCTAATCCTAACCAAATATTAAGCTGATATAATTAGGTTAGATTAGATGAGTGTTAGGTTTATCAGGATTGTGGGTCATGGTTTAATTAGGAAGCTAGATTGTGATTAAGATTATGAGCCATAAGCTTGTATCAGGGATTGCAGGGTTAGGCTAGGATTAGGGCTAGATTTAGGGTTAGGGCCAAGACAGATTAGGTTAGGTTTCCTAGGTTTTATTTAGGTTAGAATTGCCAGGGTTAGGGTTAGGATTGGGATTAGGATTAGAGTCAAGGCATAATTAGGTTAGGATTAGGATGACTGTTAGGGTTACGATTAGGATGCGTGTTAGGGTTAGGGTTAGGGTTAGGATTAGGATTAGGGTTAGGATTTAATTAGGTTAGGATTGTGATTAAGATTATGATTATGGTTAGGGTTAGGATTAGGAATAGGATTATGGTTAGGGTTTAATTAGGTTACGATTCTAGGATTACGGTTACGCTTAGGCTTAGGATTAGGGTTAGGATTGTGATTAGGGTTATGGTTATGGTTAGGCCCTAATCCTAATCTTAATATTAATCCTAACCCTAACCTTAATCCTAACCCTAACACTAACCCTAACCATAACCCTCAACCTAACATTAACCGTAACACTAACTCTAACCCTATTCGTCATGATAAACCTATTCACGATGATAACCCCAACCGTAATCCCAATTTTAACTCTAAACCTAACCAAATTACTATATTTATCATTTATAAACTTATCCCTAACCATAATCATAACCCTAACCCTAATCCTAACCCTACAACTAACCCTAATCCCTATGCATGATGATAACCCTCACCCTAATCCTATTAATGATTATAAGCCCATTGCGATGATAACCCTAACCCTAATCTTATTCGATAGAAAGAACTTCATTATGATGATAACCCTAACTGTAACCATAACATAACTTAACCTTAATAGCAGAATCTCTAACCCTAACCCTAACCGATCCTATTCAAGGATGATAAACCTATTCGTAATAATAACCCGAACCCTAATCCCAAATTTAACTCTAACCTATCCCTAACCTTAACCCTAACCCCATTCCCAATTTTAACTCTAACCTATCCCTAACCTTAACCCTAACCCTAACCCTAACCCTAATTCCTATTTGTGATGATAAACGTATTTGTGATGATAACCTGAACACTACTACTAACCCCAACCTTAACCCTAATTATAAACCCTAAATGAATTATAAACCTAACCGTAACCCTCATTAAACACTAATTCCAATCATAAGTGTAATCAAACCTTAATGATAACCTTGAATCATAATTCTATTTCAACCCTAAACCTAACCCTAACACTAATTTGTTAAATATAGTATGCTAGTTTTAATATATTAATTTAAAAACTTATGATAAAATTTAACCCTAATCGTAATCGTAGTTGTGCCCTAGCCCTAATTTGACCCTAACCTTATTTGAACCCTAACCTTAATAGTAATATTAATTTAATCCTATAGCTAATCTTAAGTGAACCCTAACTGTAATTAAATCTTAATCTTTACCCTAACTCCAACCCTAATTTAATGTTAATAGAATCATAATCCTAATTAAGTTCATATTATATAACTTATATAACATTAAAA
>VDFB02244574.1:0-11330 GCA_007258455.2 Sequoia sempervirens | reverse complement strand
CCACCATCTCCCACTGAAATAACTCTCTTCCACCCCCTTCCACTCTCTCCAACTCTCATCCACCCTCTCCCACCCCTCTCTCACCCTTTCCCACCCTCTCCCACTCTCTCCCACCCACTCTCTCATTCTCTCCTAATCTCTCGCACCCTCACCCACCCCTTTGCCACTCTCTCCCAGCCTTTCCCACTCTCTTTGATAGGAAAGGGGTTGGATGAGACTCTCACAGTCCCATGCTCAGGTCTTTGTTCTCAAGAACTTCTAGGTGATTCCTTCACCAAAACCTTTAGGTCTTATCATAGATATAGGTACCCCTGGTATTGCTAACCAACCCCTCTATCAATATTCCTCCATACTACCAAGCCATTCTTGGTGCTTTTCCACTTTCTCTCCTTGACCCTTAATTCCTCCTAAAGGCCAATTTCTCTCAACATTCAATTAGATACTTGCAGAGGTGTAAGTACATTGTAAAATCTTCAGGGTAATCTATCTAGGGTTCTTATTCCATCACAAGACTTCAATTAACCATCGCTTCCATTAAACACTCTCCTAGGGTTAGGAAGGGCTACAAGCCTAGAGCCCCAATTAGTTCTCTTATTCCGGGTAAAATGCAATTTTCTTCAAAACCCACAAAAAGACCTAGTTTCTTTATTTTGGATTGGTGGTTCCTATGCCCTTCCCTTAAAGATTTTTAGGTTTTTGAATCAGCACTACTCGCACACTGCTCATACCCAAAAATGGTCAAGAACCTAGGGTTTGCTAACTTTTCCCAGGCTATTTCAAACTGTCAAAAGTTTCTTCCACCAAATGAATTGTTAGAGCCTCCTCCTAACTACCAGGCTTTGCTAAGACCTCCAAATAAATTCTCCAAAAGGAATTTCTTCAAAATCTGTGCACCCTTGCAAGTTATGTCTCTTTTACTCCTAGTCTTCCCTAGTCGGACTCTGCCTGGCTCGCCTAGGGCAAGACCTTGCCAGCATCTCCTGCACTCAAACAAAACCTAGCAACTACCATATGTACAAGCATGGTGTCTAGGCACTATTTCCAAAAGGTCATATGGTTTGTACGGTGGAAAAGTGCTCTAGCACACCATTTCCTAAACATAGTCTAGTTCAGACCAGAAATTGAGCAAAGTTAAACTATTTACAATAAATGCTTGTAAACTAAACAAAGAAGCTATTAAATCCTAAAAAATTCTTGTAAACAACCAAAACTATATTCTACAATGCAAACAATAGCAAAACTAATCCATTAGAACTCAATCAAAATGCAAAAGACAAGAATTGTTGCACAGAACGTTGTTTTCTTCAAATTTTCAAGATTTCACCAAAACATTAAAACTTCCAACCCTTCTCTAGGTTCGAGTCATCCCTTAAATAGGTTTCAAAAATAGTTGAGCTTCTTGGGTCGAGCCTTTAGATGACCTAATGATGCAAATTATAAAACCCACTATGTTTTCTAACCTTTGGCAACTTTTTACCATTTAGCAAAAATGAGCTTCTAAACTTATGAACTATTGACAACCTTTTTACCAAAGATCAAAAACACCTCTAAGCTCAACACTAAATGGTCTAAATGACCTTATCAAAACCAAAACAAAAATTAACCCTCTAGGTTTCTTCTTTACCTAAGAAACTGCCTATTGTTCCTTAGGTGCTCCTGCACCATTCTCCCCCTCTCAGCTCAAACACTAAGGATTGGAAGGAGAAATCACTGACAAGTCAATGCCTTGCTTTTTGAATTTAGCTTCATCCACCCAAGCAGCCTAAGATTCATGCTTGTTTTTCCACTTGATGAGGTGTTCCATGTACACCTTATGTCTTGTGGCCTTCGTCACCCTTGACTCCAAAATCTTCTCTACCTGAGGCTTGTCCTGAGTAGGTAAGGTCATGTTGCTGATGTCCTTGAAGATCTCCTTAATGTCCTAATCCAAATCCTTCACTATCCCCTTATACTTGATCAAATCAGCAATGTTGAATACTAGTGAGATTCCTAGATCGGTAGGTAACTCCACCTTGTATGCATTTTGACCATACTTGGCCAATATCTTGCATGGACCCACTCTCTTCATCTGCAACTTGGTTGGCATTCCCATCTACAACCTTGATTTGTTAAGGTGGACCATAACATAGTCCCCTACTTGAAATTGCACATCTTTCCTTGACATATCTGCCTTCTCTTTCAGTTTTTTGTGTTGCTTCTGTGACTGTCTTCTTGACCTGCTCCTGAATCTCCTTCATGGTCTGGCTAAAATCTTCTGCATGGCCACTCCTATGTTCCATAGCTCCAAGATCTCTGAGCTCACAAATGCCTCTTACGTGCATCCCATACACAACTTCAAATGGACTCTTCCTGTGGTTCTATTCACACTATCATTGTAAGCATACTTAGATTGTGAGATAATCATATCTCATGTATGTCCATATTCCTTAGTTAGGCACCTTAAAAGATTACCAAGCACCCTGTTAACCACCTCTATTTGACCATTGGTCTGAGGATGGTAAGCTGATCCAAATGATAGGTTGGTACCTAATTTGCTCCATAGAGTCTTCCAAAAATGACTCATGAACTTCACATCTCTGTCAGAAACAATGCTTAAAGGCAAGCCATGGATCCTTACAACCTACTTGAAGAAAAGGTGAGCTATGTAGCTAGCATCATGAGTAGTTTTGTAGGGAATAAAATGACTCATCTTGCTAAATTTTTCTACCACAACATAAACACTGTCAAAACCAGTCTTGGTCTTAGGAAGGCCTACCACAAAATCCATGCTCACACACTCCCATGGTCTGTTAGGAATGGGTAGGGGTTGATATAAACCAGCATTGCTAGCTCCTCCCTTAGCTTTCATACACACAACACATTGTTCCACATACCTTCTAACATCCCTTTCCAACTTAGGCCAATAATAGAATCTTTGTACTAGCTCTAAGGTCTTATTGATTCCAAAATGCCCACTAAGACTGCCATTATGCTTTTCCTGAATCATATTTTCCCTCATTGAACCTCTTGGAACACATAATTGATTTCCCTTAAACAATAACCCACTTTGCAAAGTATACTCTGAGTATTGACTATGGAAATGGTTCTCAAAGTTAGAACATACCTTATAGGCCTCTGAAAAGTCTTCATCTTCCCCATATAGATCCTTGAAACTCTCTATGCCAATTCTCTTGAGCTGTATCTCTTGCACTGTCAACAACCTTCTACTTAATGCATCTACCACCTTGTTCATTTGTCCTTTCTTGTGCTTGATGGTGAAGGTAAAAGCTTGGATATATTCCATCCATTTCAAATTCCTATTACTTAACTTCTCTTGAGTGTTGATAAAGCTAAGTGACTGATTGTCAGTAAAAACCACAACTCCTTGGGTAGAAGGTAATGCCTCCATTTCCTAAGTGACTGAACCAAAGCATAAAGTTACAAGTCATAGGTTGAATATTTCTTCTTTGCTTCATTTAGCTTCTCACTAAATAAGGCTATAGGCCTTCCCTCTTGACTAAGAACTCCTCCTACTGCCACTCCACTTGCATCACATTCCATAGTGAACAACTTGTCAAAACTAGGTAACAAGAGAATAGGTTGAGTTGCCACTTCTTGTTTCAGTTTCTCAAACCCTTTCTCAGCTTCTTGTGTCCACACAAACTTAGTTTTTATACTCCCTTGATTGTATCTAAGACTGGAGCACATATGCCACTAAATTTTCTTATCAATTTCCTATAAAATTGAGCCAATCCATGAAAACTTCTTACCTCAGTCCCTGTGGTTGGTGTAGGCCAGTTGAGAATAGCTTCCACCTTGCTTGGATCCATCTTCAATGATCCTTTGGATAGTACAAAACCCAAATAAACTAGCTCTTGCTTAAAGAATTCACACTTCTCTAGATTGATTGCCAACTTCTCTTCTTGTAACCTTCTAAGAACTTGCTCCACATGTTTCAGATGCTCTTCTGCTATCTTGATGTATATGAGGATGTCATCAAGGTACACTACCACAAATATACCTATAAAGTCCTTTAGCACTTCATTCATGAGCCTCATAAATGTACTAGGGGCATTGGCGAGACCAAATGGCATCACTCTCCATTCATATAACCCATCATTTGTCTTAAATGTTGTCTTCCATGCATCACCATCCTTAATTCTGATCTGATGGTATCCACTCATAAGATCCAACTTTGTGAAGAACTGAGCACCTCCAAGATAATCCATCAAGTCTTCAATTCTAGGAATAGGGAATCTATATCTGATTGTGATTCTATTTATGGCTCTAGAATCAGTACATAACCTCCATTTACCTCCCTTCTTTGTTGCTAAAACCACTGGTACTGCACATGGGCTGATGCTCTTTTGAATCAAGCCTTGATCCAATAATTCTTGCACTTTCCTAGCTACCTCCAAATTCTGATCTGGTGTGAGTTTGTATGCTAGTTTGTTAGGTAATGAGGCTCTAGGTATGAAGTCAATTTGATGACTTATGGCTCTCTTTGGTGGTAGAGTTGCAGGTGTACCATCACTAACTATACTCTTGTACTTATCAAGTAATTTTTGGACTCCTTCTAGTAAGACTGTCTTTTCAGCCTTTTCTTCCTCTTTGGATTGCATCATGATCACATATCCTTCATCCCGTTGGTGTAGGTTGTTAAGAAACTCATTACCACTGCTCAACATGATGTTTGGTGTCTTTGACTATCCTTCATCTTCTTCTGACAGTGACTGCAGCTTGAAAGTCTTCCCATCCTTCTTAAATGAAATGGTGTTCTCTTTTCCATCACACATGACACTCCTGTCATACTGCCATGGTCTGCCCAATACTAGATGGCATGCATCCATGGGTAACACATCACAAATTAACTTGTCTTTATATCCTCCAATGGAGAACTCCACCGTTACTTGCTCATTCACTAAAACACTCTGCCCTTTGTTGAGCCATGTGACCTTATAAGGATTAGTATGAGGTGACTTCTATAATTTTAGTTTCATTACTGCCTCCTCTGATATGATATTGTCTGTTGAACCTGAATCTACTATGACCTTGCACACTTTTCCAAGTATCTTGCACCTTACACTAAATAGAGCTCTCTTCTATTTTGGTTCCTCTTTAACCAGTTGTCTGATCAAAACCCTGTTGAACATCAGATTCTCTCCTACCTCAGATTCAATATGACTAACCTCAGATGCCTTAGGACTCATGGTGTCCTCCTATGCATAAGCCACTCTCTTTTCATTGCTTGATGAAGATTCTTTCTCCGGGCATCTATAAGTAGGATGGCCTATTTGATTACAATGATAACACTTCATGTGTGAAAAATAGGAATTGCTCCTGCTTGCTCCTCTTCCTCTATTTGAACCTCCTTGAGGTCCTCTACCTCTGTTATATCCTCCTCTAGAAGATGTTTCACCTCCATGCTCTATGAGTTTAGACTCACCTTGGTAGCCACCACGCTCTCCTCTTTGATCTCTTTGATCTCTGCATTTGCCTCTGCCCTTAGAAGTCTGATCTTGCTTCCTCTTGCTTCTTTCCTCAATCTTTATGGCCAACTGATAGTATTGGTGTATTGTATTAGGACTCAAAAGAGCCATCTCCTCTTGGATGTTCCATTTCAAACCGTTAAGGTATCTTGCTACCTTAAGATTTTCATCCACTATCACATTGGACCTCATACAAAGTTTTTGAAACTCTTTAGTATAAGTGTTTACATCTTGGTCTCCTTTCCTTAAGCTTTGCCTCTTCTTGTGTAATTGTATCTCATAGTCATCTGGCATGTAGGCTTCTTTCACCTTAGCAACCATTCCTTTCCAAGTTGAAATAGGCTACTTGCCTTCTTTTTCCCTCTCTGTCTGAATGAATTTCCACCATTTCAAGGTAGATCCTCTTAGTCTTGATTTAGCAACCTTCACCTTCTATGCTTCAGTGACTCCATCACATTCAAAATGGTTTTCCATACCTTCTATCCAATCCATGACTAGGTCAGCTTCCATCTCTGAGCTCACAAATGCCTCTTGGGTGCATCCCATACACAACTTCAAATGGACTCTTCCCTGTGGTTCTATTCACACTATCATTGTAAGCATACTTAGCTTGTAAGATAATCATATCCCATGTATGTCCATATTCCTTAGTTAGGCACCTTAAAAGATTACCAAGCACCCTATTAACCACCTCTATTTGACCATCGGTCTGAGGATGGTAAGCTGATCCAAATGATAGGTTGGTACCTAATTTGCTCCATAGAGTCTTCCAAAAATGACTCATGAACTTCACATCTCTGTCAGAAACAATGCTTAAAGGCAAGCCATGGATCCTTACAACCTACTTGAAGAAAAGGTGAGCTATGTAGCTAGCATCATGAGTAGTTTTGTAGGGAATAAAATGACTCATCTTGCTAATTTTTTCTACCACAACATAAACACTGTCAAAACCAGTCTTGGTCTTAGGAAGGCCTACCACAAAATCCATACTCACACACTCCCATGGTCTGTTAAGAATGGGTAGGGGTTGATATAAACCAGCATTGCTAGCTCCTCCCTTAGCTTTCATACACACAACACATTTTTCCACATACCTTCTAACATCCCTTTCCAACTTAGGCCAATAATAGAATCTTTGTACTAGCTCTAAGGTCTTATTGATTCCAAAATGCCCACTAAGACTGCCATTATGCTTTTCCTGACTCATATTTTCCCTCATTGAACCTCTTGGAACACATAATTGATTTCCCTTAAACAATAACCCACTTTGCAAAGTATACTCTGAGTATTGACTATCGAAATGGTTCTCAAAGTTAGAACATACCTTATAGGCCTCTGAAAAGTCTTCGTCTTCCCCATATAGATCCTTGAAACTCTCTATGCCAATTCTCTTGAGCTGTATCTCTTGCACTGTCAACAACCTTCTACTTAATGCATCTACCACCTTGTTCATTTGTCCTTTCTTGTGCTTGATGGTGAAGGTAAAAGCTTGGATATATTCCATCCATTTCAAATTCCTATTACTTAACTTCTCTTGAGTGTTGATAAAGCTAAGTGACTGATTGTCAGTAAAAACCACAACTCCTTGGGTAGAAGGTAATGCCTCCATTTCCTAAGTGACTGAACCAAAGCATAAAGTTACAAGTCATAGGTTGAATATTTCTTCTTTGCTTCATTTAGCTTCTCACTAAATAAGGCTATAGGCCTTCCCTCTTGACTAAGAACTCCTCCTACTGCCACTCCACTTGCATCACATTCCATAGTGAACAACTTGTCAAAACTAGGTAACAAGAGAATAGGTTGAGTTGCCACTTCTTGTTTCAGTTTCTCAAACCCTTTCTCAGCTTCTTGTGTCCACACAAACTTAGTTTTTATACTCCCTTGATTGTATCTAAGACTAGTGCACATATGCCACTAAATTTTCTTATCAATTTCCTATAAAATTAAGCCAATCCATGAAAACTTCTTACCTCAGTCCCTGTGGTTGGTGTAGGCCAGTTGAGAATAGCTTCCACCTTGCTTGGATCCATCTTCAATGATCCTTTGGATAGTACAAAACCCAAATAAACTAGCTCTTGCTTAAAGAATTCACACTTCTCTAGATTGATTGCCAACTTCTCTTCTTGTAACCTTCTAAGAACTTGCTCCACATGTTTCAGATGCTCTTCTGCTATCTTGCTGTATATGAGGATGTCATCAAGGTACACTACCACAAATATACCTGTAAAGTCCTTTAGCACTTCATTCATGAGCCTCATGAATGTACTAGGGGCATTGGCGAGACCAAATGGCATCACTCTCCATTCATATAACCCATCATTTGTCTTAAATGTTGTCTTCCATGCATCACCATCCTTAATTCTGATCTGATGGTATCCACTCTTAAGATCCAACTTTGTGAAGAACTGAGCACCTCCAAGACAATCCATCAAGTCTTCAATTCTAGGAATAGGGAATCTATATCTGATTGTGATTCTATTTATGGCTCTAGAATCAGTACATAACCTCCATTTACCTCCCTTCTTTGTTGCTAAAACCACTGGTACTACACATGGGCTGATGCTCTTTTGAATCAAGCCTTGATCCAATAATTCTTGCACTTTCCTAGCTACCTCCAAATTCTTATCTGGTGTGAGTTTGTATGCTGGTTTGTTAGGTAATGAGGCTCCAGGTATGAAGTCAATTTGATGACTTATGGCTCTCTTTGGTGGTAGAGTTGCAGGTGTACCATCACTAACTATACTCTTGTACTTATCAAGTAATTTTTGGACTCCTTCTAGTAAGACTGTCTTTTCAGCCTTTTCTTCCTCTTTGGATTGCATCATGATCACATATCCTTCATCCCCTTGGTGTAGGTTGTTAAGAAACTCGTTACCACTGCTCAACATGATGTTTGGTGTCTTTGACTATCCTTCATTTCTTCTGACAGTGACTGCAGCTTGAAAGTCTTCCCATCCTTCTTAAATGAAATGGTGTTCTCTTTTCCATCATACATGACACTCCTGTCATACTGCCATTGTCTGCCCAATAGTAGATGGCATGCATCCATGGGTAACACATCACAAATTAACTTGTCTTTATATCCTCCAATGGAGAACTCCATCGTTACTTACTCATTCACTAAAACACTCTGCCCTTTGTTGAGCCATGTGACCTTATAAGGATTAGTATGAGGTGAATTCTCTAATTTCAGTTTCATTACTGCCTCCTCTGATATGATATTGTCTATTGAACCTGAATCTACTATGACCTTGCACACTTTTCCAAGTATCTTGCACCTTACTCTAAATAGAGCTCTCCTCTATTTTGGTTCCTCTTTAACCGGTTGTCTGATCAAAACCCTGTTGAACATCAGATTCTCTCCTACCTCAGATTCAATATGACTAACCTCAGATGCCTTAGGACTCATGGTGTCCTCCTATGCATAAGCCACTCTCTTTTCATTGCTTGATGAAGATTCTTTCTCCGGGCATCTATAAGTAGGATGGCCTATTTGATTACAATGATAACACTTCATGTGTGCAAAATAGGAATTGCTCCTGCCTACTCCTCTTCTTCTGTTTGAACCTCCTTGAGGTCCTCTACCTCTATTATATCCTCCTCTAGAAGACGTTTCACCTCCATGCTCTATGAGTTTAGACTCACCTTGGTAGCCACCACGCTGTCCTCTTTGATCTCTTTGATCTCTGCATTTGCCTCTGCCCTTAGAAGTCTGATCTTGCTTCCTCTTGCTTCTTTCCTCAATCTTTATGGCCAACTGATAGTATTGGTGTATTGTCTTAGGACTCAAAAGAGCCATCTCCTCTTGGATGTTCCATTTCAAACCGTTAAGGTATCTTGCTACCTTAAGATTTTCATCCACTATCACATTTGACCTCATACAAAGTTTTTGAAACTCTTCAGTATAAGTGTTTACATCTTGGTCTCCTTTCCTTAATCTTTGCCTCTTCTTGTGTAATTGTATCTCATAGTCATTTGGCATGTAGGCTTCTTTCACCTTGGCAACCATTCCTTTCCAAGTTGAAATAGGCTACTTGCCTTCTTTTTCCCTCTCTTTCTGAATGAATTTCCACCATGTCAAGGTAGATCCTCTTAGTCTTGATTTAGCAACCTTCACCTTCTGTGCTTTAGTGACTCCATCACATTAAAAATGGTTTTCCATACCTTCTATCCAATCCATGACTAGGTCAGCTTCCATCTTTCCACTAAAAAGTGGTATCCCTTCAAGTGCTTTCCCACTCAAAGCTTTCAATTCCTTCAAGAAATGCTCCTCCTTCAAAACAGGGTCAGGTTCAAGGGTCTTATCTTCCTCTACAACCTCTTCTTCCTGTGGTATTCTTTCCTCAAACTGTGCACTCCTCACTGCTTGCTCAAGTTGGGCTATTCTTTCCCTCAATTGTTTATTGTCTTCTTCCTACTCTTCAACCATCTTGGCCAGTTCTGCATTTGTCACCATGATGGAAGAATCACTAGACTCAACCTCAGACATACAATATTCTTTCCCAAATCTTTAACTCGCTCTAATACCAATCTGCTAGGAAAGGGGTTGGATGAGACTCTCACAGTCCCATGCTCAGGTCTTTGTTCTCAAGAACTTCTAGGTGACTCCTTCACCAAAACCTTTAGGTCCTATCATAGATATAGGCACCCTTGGTATTGATGACCAACCCCTCTATCAATATTCCTCCATACTACCAAGCCATTCTTGGTGCTTTGCCACTTTCTCTCCTTGACCCTTAATTCCTCCTAAAGGCCAATTTCTCTCAACATTCAATTAGATACTTGTAGAGGTGTAAGTAAATTGTAAAAGCTTTAGGGTAATCTATCTAGGGTTCTTATGCCATCACAAGACTTCAATTAACCATCGCTTCCATTAAACACTCTTCTAGGGTTAGGAAGGGCTACACACGTAGAGCCCCAATTAGTTCTCTTATTCTGGGTAAAATGCAATTTTATTCAAAAACCACCAAAAGACCTAGTTTCTTTATTTGGGATTGGTGGTTCCTATGCCCTTCCCTTAAAGATTTTCAGGGTTTTGAATCAGCACTGCTCGAACACTGCTCATACCCAAAAATGGTCAAGACCTAGGGTTTGCTAACTTTTCCTAGGTTGTTTCAAACTGTCAAAAGTTTCCTCCACCAAATGAATTGTTAGATCCTCCTCCTAAAAACCAGGCTTTGCTAAGACCTCCAAATAAATTCTCCAAAAATGATTTCTTCAAAATTTGTGCACCCCTGCAAGTTATGTCTCTTTTACTCCTAGTCTTCCCTAGCCAGACTCTGCCTGGCTCACCTAGGGCAAGACCTTGCTAGCATCTCCTGCACTCAAAAAAAACCTAGCAACTACCATATGTACAAGCATGGTGTCTAGGCACTGTTTCCAAAAGGCCGTACGGTTTGTACGGTGGAAAAGTGCTCTAGCACACCATTTCCTAAACATAGTCTGGTTCAGACCAGAAATTGAGCAAAGTTAAACTATTTACAATAAATGCTTGTAAATTAAACAAAAAAGCTATTAAATCCTACACAATGCTTGTAAACAACCAACACTACATTCTACAATCCAAACAGTAGCAAAACTAATCCATTAGAACTCAATCAAAATGCAAAAGATAGGAATTTTTGCATAAAACACTATTTTCTTCAAATTTTCAAGATTTCACCAAAACATTAAAACTTCCAACCCTACTCCAGGGTCGATTCATCCCTTAAATAGGTTCCAAAAATAGTTTAGCTTCTTGGGTCGAGCCTTTAGATGACCTAATGATGCAAATTATAAAACCCACTGTGTTTTCTAACCTTTGGCAGCTTTTTACCATTTAGCAGAAATGAGCTTCTAAACTTATGAACTCTTGAAAACCTT
>VDFB02244568.1:0-16482 GCA_007258455.2 Sequoia sempervirens | reverse complement strand
GAAGAAACTCACAATCTCGCATCTTATTATACATATTTTATTGTAGAGTTTATACATATATTTTTATATAGCCAAGGAATGATAATCTCGCCAATTACATCAACAGTCGAACATAAAACTAAGTTTTCTGCATCTATATATACATCTTGATTTACATGCCAGATAGGTAACTGTCTTTAGGAGTAACGATAGAACAACCAACCCAGCTAAGAGTCGTTCTCAACAAATCTGAAACATGTGAGATCATTTCTCTGCATGAAACGCACAACAACCCACCACAAAAAATCATAACATCTAATGTATGAAAGACAATACTTAGTCAGGGCATCATTTTTCATAGAGATGCAGAGAGCAATTAAAGAGAATGGTGATAATAAATTAATATGCACAGTATGAAATGCATAAATAAAAATACCAAACAGATTTGTAACTCCCATGGCTCCATTATCCACTGTCGAGCTTCTAGTCAGAAATGCACCAAATAAACCTTCCATAAACCTCTGTAAGAACCGTTACAATCAGCAACAACATAAACGTAAACACTCATGATGGCAGCCAGGCTAGGGTTTGATACCCAACCAAAAAGAATAAGCTCATTTTTTTTTCCCTAAACCTTTTTATTTCCATCGATGACATGTTATGCCGAAGGCAACTTTAACGTTGCCAGACATTCAATTCACTTTTGCTGTGACACATCAGATTCGGAGAGAAGACATATCAAATACAACATGCTACACCGATGGACTTCCTTAGTATATTATTCTTTCACCGAGACATGAGGAAACTTCTTACTGAGATGCCCTTTAGTTTTATTCACTATCGCTGTAACATACAACATTCAGGGAGACCTCTTGGAGAAAAAATTTGTCATACCGAAAAACTTTATTCACTGAGTCGCTGAGACAAGATAGATCCTATGCCGACAAAGTTCTTTTGTGTTCCGTCGACTAGACATATCAAAGTTGGGGAGACCTCTTGTAGAGTGCTTGAGTCATGCCGAAAGTCATCCTTTCATCCTGTGTCACTGAGACAATCTAGATCTTATGTCGACGAAGTCCCTTTATGTTCCATTGGCGAGACCGAAGGTCACTCCGCGATACCTCTTGCGAAAACCCGGCTCTTACCGAAAAGTATCCATCCACCAAGGTCGGTGTGACATTGCACATTTGATATAACATTTCGCCGAAGCAGTAACCTTATGCCGAAGAGACATTTAATGCAACAATCGGTGAGACTTAAAAACTTCAAAGAGACAATATACCGAATACATTATGTTTGGCCGAAGAAAACTCCTCCATGTGATGTTCGGTAAGACAAAACCACTTCGCCAAGACCTATTCCGAAATCGCTCAGCTCTTGTCGATGAAACTCCATAAGCACTAGTCGGTGAGACCAAGTTAAATCGCCAAGGCCTCAGCCCGATACCGCTCAGTTTGGCCAAAGTTCTCTCAAAGAGTTGTTCGGTGAGACTCCTCCCGAAAAATAGATAAAACCTTTTGAGAACGAGTTGGTAAGACAAGAAAGACTCGCTATGACATTACCTCAAGGACGATTTCCTTTGCCGATATGCTCATTCTGAAGTGGGTCGGGGAGACATAAGGAAATCGATAAGACCTTATTCCGACGGTATAACATATGCTGATAGAGAACACATTCTGTCGCCGAAACAAAAGAGAAGTCTTGCCGACAACAGCCTTTAAGATAAATTCAATCGCCATGACATCTGAAATGTCTTGCCAATAGGCAACTCAGACATTTCAAAGAGGATCGGGGAGACCTTGCCATACTCATGCCGATATAAGTAAGCCCGAATGAGAAACAATCAATACCTGTGATATGCAAAAAGAACCATCCTGACAAAGAAACCATCTTCCAAACTTTGTCAGTCAAAGAGATAACATTCATAACTTGAACCAGAATTCTCATCACCAGGAAATTAAAGCATAACAAATAACTTTCTGTAATAGCCAAGAGACATCAAAGAAGTGCCATTATAAATCATAAGGATCAGAGATTTTATCATCAAGGACAAACCATAAACACAACTGAGATCCAACAAGCTACCCCTTTGTCCTTGATGGTAAAAACACAAATGAAGAAGCTCTCCCCTTTTTGCTGAATGAAAAGAATAGAAGAGAAGAATATCATTGCCATGAAACACAATTGAAGCAAAATATCATGAGAAATAGCTACAAAAAAGAAGAGTAGAAGTGCAACAACAAAGTGTGAGGCTATAAATTAGATCAAAATATAACATACTCCCCTAAGTAGTAGCGGAGATTGATTGAGTAATGATTGAGAGATAACTCCCAATTGAAGTCTCATCCTTTCAAATAACTCTTTTGTTAAGGGTTTTGTAAAAATATCAGCTACCTAATCTCGAGATCCAACAAACTATAAGTAGACTTCATTAGCCAAAACCTTTTCTCAAAGAAACTGAAACTTAATAGCAATATGTTTCGTGCGAGAGTGCATAAAAGGATTTTTTGAAATATTTATCGCACTAGTATTATCACAAAGAATGGAAATAGGTTTAGAAACATCAATACCCATATCTGAAAGAGTCTGACTCATCCACAGAACTTGAGTACAACATGAAGTGGTAGCAATGTATTCTGCTTCAGTAGTAGAGAGAGAAACAAATACTTGTTTCTTCTATGCCATGCCACTAAACGATCACCAAGAAAGAATGCAACACCACTAGTACTTTTCCTATCATCCAAACAACTAGCACAATCAGCATCAGTATAAGCAATCAAAGAGAAATCATTGCTCCTAGGATACCAAAGACCATAATCAAGAGTGCCCTAAATGTATCTAAAGATCCATTTAACAATAGTAAGATGAGAGTCTTTAGGTGATGCCTGAAAATGTGCAAGAATGCAAACTACCTGCATAATGTTAGGTCTAGAGGTAGTTAAATATAAGAGATTGCCGATCATTGATCTATATTCTGTTTGATATGTATTAGGAGAATCATCAACCTTAGTAAGTTTGTAACTAGTAACCATTGGAGTGCTAATTGGATGGCATTCATCCATCTGAAATTTCCTAAGCATCTCTCTAGCATATTTGGATTGAAAAAGAAATATTCCATTCTCACATTGAGAGATTTGAAGACCTAGAAAGAAGTTTAATTCTCCTAACATTGACATTTCAAACTCAGATTCCATTATCTGAGAGAATTTTTTACTCAAAGTGACATTATTGCAGCCAAAGATAGTATCATCAACGTAAATTTCAACAACTAAAATATCAGAACCTTCAGTTTTAACATAAAGATTACTGTCTACACCTCCTCTAACAAAGCCATTAGAAATTAAGTGACTGTCCAGCCTAGAGTACCAAGCTCTAGGTGCTTGTTTTAAGCCATAGAGAGCCTTTTTCAACCTATAAACATGGTTAGGATTATCTTTGCATATAAATCCTTCAAGTTGTTCAACATAGACCTCTTCATCTAAATAGCCATTCAAAAAAGTAGTTTTGACATCCATTTGATAAATAGTAAAGTTTTTGTAAACAAAATAAGCCAAGAATATTCTGATAGATTCTAGTCTAGCAACAGGTGCAAAGGTTTCACCAAAATCAATACCTTCTTGTTGAGCATAGCCTTTGCAGAAGAATCTTGCTTTGTTGCGAATAACATTACCATTTTCATTAACCTTGTTTTTGTATATCCATTTGCCTCCAATGACATTCTTGTCATTTGGTCTTGGGACTAACTCCCAAGTCTGATTTTTCTCAATCTAATCAATTTCTTCCTGCATAGCATTAAGCCAACATGAGTCTGTGAGAGCTTCATTAAAAAATTTAGGCTCATTAAAATTTTTAGGCTCAAACTGAGTAACTAGATAGAAAGCAATTTGTGCCTTTTCATCAGATTCTACAGCCTTTCTTCTAGTTTGAACTCCTACATTTTTTATCCCCAATAATTTGATCTTTGGGGTGGTATATAGCTAGAGTTTTCGAAGGAGCATTTGATGCAACCTTTTCAGGACTTGCATTTTCATTTTTAGGGCTTGTTGATTCAGCAATAGACTTTGTTGTTCTAGCTCCTTCAGAAATTATTTCAAATTCAAGTTCTTCTTCCTCATTATTTTGCAAAGATTCAGCATTCAAATGTGGTCTTTCATGAAATTTTACATTAACAACTTCAACAATCTTATTAAGCCTTTTGTTGAGACATTTATAAGCTTTGCTGTGAGTTGAGTATCCCAAAAAGATACCCTCATCACTTTTGGATTGAAAACTTCCAAGATTATCATCATCCTTTTTGATAAAACACTTACTTCCAAAAATTTTAAAGTATTTGACAGAAGCAGTTTTTCCATACCACAATTCATAAGGAGTGTGTTTAGATTTCACCCTAAGCTGCACTCTATTCAAGATGTATACAGCTGTATGAACAACTTCTTTCCAATACATATTAGACAACTTAGCTTCATCTAGCATGGTTCTAGCCATTTCTTTTACAGTTCTGTTTTTACGTTCAACTACCCCATTTTGTTGAGGTGTTTTAGTTGCAGCATACTGCCTTTTAATACCGTGTTGTTCATAGTAATCAATAAACTCTTGAGAGGTGAACTCACCTCCTTTGTCTGATCGAAGGCATTTGAGTTTCATATCAAATTCCTTTTCAACCATTTTATGAAAGATTTTGAACCTTTCAAAGGCTTCTGATTTGTGCTTAAGAAATGTGACCCAAACCATTCTAGTATAATCATCTACAAAAAGCATAAAGTATTTTTCACCATTAATAGACCTTGTTCTAGTTGGTCCACATAAATCAATATGCACAAGCTATAAAGGTTTTGAAGAAGAATATTCTTTTGTCTTGAAGCTGATTTTAGTTTATTTACCACTTAAGCATTCTTTACACACAGAATTTTATGGCTTGTTAAGAATTGGTAAACCTCTAACATTCTGATTCTTACTGATTCTAACTAGATTTTCAAAGTTTATGTGTCCTAATATTTTATGCCATAACCAGCTCTCTTCAATTTGGCCCATTAGACACATACCTTGAATATTGTCATTGCAAGATGAGTCAAGGAGATTGTACACATTTCCTTTTGTCCTCCTTCCAGCTGCAACATCCTTTCCAAGCTTGTTCTTAATCTCACACCCCTGCGAATTAAAAAGAACATGATAACCACTATCACAGATTTGACTAACACTTAGAAGATTGTGCTTGAGACCTTCCACATAGTACACATTATAGATAGGAGTGTCTTCATTCAGAAGAAGTGAACCTCTACCTTTAATTTGAATACCAAAATTATCACCAAACTTGACATATTCACCTAAATAATCTTCAAGTTTTATAAACTTGTCCTTATCGCTAGTCATATGGTTAGAACATCCACTGTCCAGGACCCATAAGTCCTTTTTCTTGGAATGAAAATCAATTTGAACCAACATGGTTTGCTCAAAGTTGTTGATAGCCTTAGGTTTCCAAACCTTTTTAATTTTTTGTTGTTTCGATTGCAGATTAGTTCTGCACTGTTTGACAGAATGTCCCAAAGTATTGCATTTAAAACATCTAGTCTGTCTAACAAAACCATAGTGTTGCCTAAGACCAAACCTGGGTATTCTAGAATTCATAAGCCTACAAGTGCTCACCTTATGACCAAATTTATTGCAGAAAAAACAATAACCATAGAAAAAAGAATTGTCTTTGTATGAAGGTCTATTACCTCTAAAAAACTTAACATGATCCTTACCAGATTCTGAGTGATTTGAACCTGAACCTTTGACTTTAGAAGAGGGATTTTGTTTTGCTTTGTCAGTTGAGCATTCACCCTTTTCAAAACCAACACCAGATTTATCTTTATACACCTTTTGTTTGTTGAGCATCTCATTCAGTTTTAGAGTGCTTTCATATTTTTCAATTTCCTTCCTAAGAAGGACTACTTCTTGTTCCAGTTTTTGAATTTCATGATCTTTGCAGTTTACAGTCTCTCTAAGACAGACTTCAGCTCTTTTAACTTCTTCAAGCTGAGTTTTCAGAGAGATCAATTCTTGATTTGGTTTATGTTCTTGAGTAAGAACTTGTTTTTTGAGTTTTCTGACCTCTTGAAGAGCACATTTCAGCTCACTTTCAAGATCTACTTCACCTTCTTCAGTGTCAATGGTGTTAGAATCATTTTGCTGAGTAAATTCAGCCATGAACAAAGTTTCAACTTCATCAGCTGATGAGTCTTCAGACTCAATATCAGATTCATCCTTACTAAATAGACTTTTCTTCTTTTTAAAATTGAAGTTTCGTTTAGGTTTGAAAGCCTTCTTCTTAGGTTGTATTTCAGTTGTCTCGTTGTCATAGATTTGATCATCATAGGGACACTTTGCAGCAAAGTGACCTATTTTGCCACAATTAAAAAATTTAAAGGGAAGTTTTCCCTTATATTTTCTTGATCCCTTTTTAAATCTTCTAACAAAATGAGATTCTTTAGAATCAGACAACTCTGATTCACTGACATCGACTTTTTCTTTCTTTTCAGAGTTAAAGGTAGTTTCTTTTCCTGTTGAATTATTTTTGCTAGTTCTCATTTCATAGGCAGTAAGTATTCCTTGCAGGCTGTCTAAGGTAAGCTAATCAAAGTGTTTCTTTTCTTCTAGGGCTGAAACCTTAGATTCAAATTTAGATGGTAAGGACCTAACAACTTTTGTGACCACATCAAATTCATTAACCTCTTGACCTAGACCTTTCATTCCATTGACAACTTCATCAACTCTTAGGAAATATTCAGCCACTTTCTCATCATCCCTCATTTTGAACTCCTCAAATTGATGTTTGAGTGTAATGATTTTTGACAGTTTGACTTTCTCATTCCCTTGATATATAGTTTCAAGTTTTTCCCATATTCCATGAGCAAATTTGCAATGCATGACTTTAATGAACACATCTTTAGTTAATCCACACAAGATGGAATGCTTAGCTTTGGCATTTGTTTCATACTTTTTCTCAGCAGCATCAGTGGGAATGAGTGGGTGATTGATCAAACCCACAAAGGATATAAAGTCACTTGTGAGGAGCTAAGCACGGGAATTGGACATTCCAATAGGCGACTAACATCTTCTCATGGTCATTCATTTACTTTATCAAACCAGGGAACGTATACTTGAAATGGAGTAGCATGGTATGTGCACTAAGAACTAGTTTCCAGTCACCATCTATAGAAAACAAATGCTTAAAAGTAATGCAACGTAAAACTTTTTAACTCAAACACAACTTCGGCTAAAATAGAAATCATAGCAACTATTATTAAAGGACAAACTGTGAACTGGCCTTATGCTGCAGGAACAGACACAGGGATGGATTCCCAATGCTGCAGGAACAATACAAAGCTGAGTTTGCATGGAAATCTATAGAAATAGATTCTAACTAGTAATCAACATGAAATGAACAGTTAATTACAACAACTTGCTATAGAATACTTACTAAGTGGGCCCCCTTAGCAAGCATCAACTAGATTACACAAGAAGTTGACTCAAAGCTTCATCAAATTTTATTCATACTCAGAACCAGGATACATTGATTACTCTATTTGAAAATAAAACTTAACACAAAACTCTATTGCTTGTTCAACTTAATTTTAACACATACTGTTTCATCCTCGTTCACTCACATAGGAGGAATGGTTATTTAAATGAAAAAGGCAACTAACTAACTAACAGAGGGAGTCGTGATTATAAATATATTTTGAATCCACGGAACAGATATTCATAAATGAAAGTCTATCTGCTCGACGCGACCCAGAGAAAATATAGCATTACACACTCCCTAGATCAAAGGATCGTTAAAGCTTCTTCCCAAAGATTCGGTCAAAGAGTTATTACTGGAACAACTTCTTCAACAAAGCCGAGATTCCTTGCGCTTGATTAGCTCCTGCTCCCTCCAACAACCTACAATAAGTGACAGAGGCGAAGGAAAGCATACACACAAGTGACACGACATCCATTCATTAATCACACATTAATCCTATTCCATTATCCAAAATCATAAGCATACATCAGCCATGCAGGAGGTCAAAAAGGTAATTAATAAAGTTGTCAAGCTACAGGAATATGGAATTCGTTGCTACAGGATACCACCCGAAAAGTCTTTAATCAATAGGTTTAAACAACTATTAATAACAAAAGTAAGAGTATCAAAAGTTTCAAACTATGAGCATATTTAAGGTTCATCATTCTACCCCCTACTTATTGTAATGCTGGTCCTCCAACATTGAATTTCTTTGTTATTTCCTTGAAATTTGTTGGAGCAACATGACCCTGCAGCGAAGTTCCAAACTTGAAGTAAAAACCTCGGGTAAACTATCATCTTTCAAATCTGCGGTTTTCTATTTCTTCATTGATTTCCTTGGCTTGGTAGGGATAGAGCGGCCACATTAAAACTGGGGGTTGGAAGGTCAGTGGCATCCATAATTCAAATCTACTTTGCAAACCCAGTTGCATGTACCTTTCTATTCTCCTGAGTGTTGCTGTGAAGTTCAAAGGGCTGTGAGGCTCTGTCTTTCTTAGACCAACCGTCAATCTCTCCCACCTTGTCTCAATCCTGGAAGAGGCGAGTTTCCAAAATGTATATTTCTGCTCTTTGAACTCACTGTATACCTATTGTCTGATGTCAAAAAAAAATTGTCTTTCCTCAGCATGATTCCATCCATAAGTAACTGCAAACCAGGTTCTTAAAACTGTGTGTGGGTCTGAACTCTCAGCTCTTAGAAGAATAGGTTCATCTCTTTTTGCTTCTTCATATGTTTCCAATTGTCTCCCATAATTGACCTCATTTGCAGCCCAAGACATAAGTGCTCTTAGATGGATATCACCTATATAAGGGAGTGGGTTCCATTCAGTTTCTACATGAATTAAATAACCATGTAAATAAAGTTCACACATGGAGTTTTTCAACCAATTAGGGGCCACTTCATAGGCATCATAGAATTCCTTGGCTGTTTCAATATCGGGATCCAAATTTCTGGAGATCCTCATTAGTTTGAACCAAAGAAACTGTTCCTTGAGGCACATTGCATATACTTTGGGTGGCGGCCTACACTCCATTATCTTTCTAGTTATTTTCATCATTTCATCCATTTTCTTCTGCATATCTTGAATTTCTTGCTTTTGCCTTTCAATTTCCCTTTGCAGCTTTTTCTTTTCCTCTTTCCATAAACTTTGTTGGACTTCAGTTTTCGCGAAATGGCGAAAACATAAAGTTTGAAATGACACAGGCTGAGACTTAATTCTCAGAAATTCCAAGTATGCAATCAGTAGAGTCCTTTTGTACACAACTAAATTTGTGCAAACTTTAGTGGGCAATGGATTATCATAGGGTATTTTAGGCTTTTCAAGCACACCTTCTTCTTGTTGTAGGACAAAATCCTCTTGCTGCAGGATAAAGCCCTGTTGCTGCATGGAAGAAGATTGTTCTTCCTCAAAAAAATTCTCAGCCGCACAAGCCAAGTCGTCCAGACTCAACATTTTCCCCTTATCAACATTACTGGGTTGTGCTGCCTCAGAAATAGTAGAGGAGCTTTGTGGAACATTTGCAGACATACCCAGGGAGTTATCATGACCTGATTCAGCAGAGTCCTCCAATATTATGACAGTTTCTGTTTGAACTGAGGTTATAGCAGGTTTAGATTGTTTTCTCAATGAACTCCTTCTTGGTAATTTTTCATAGGGAGCAGCAACAAAGGATGCTTCCTTAACAGTCCTCTTCCTAGCTAGTCTTGAAGATCCAGACTCGGCAGGGGAAGAAGATATTGAAATTGGAGTATTAATGGGTGTTGTTGCAGGAGAGACAGAGACAGGTGAAGACTCCGTAGGAGAGGATGAGGCAAAAAGTTTTTGTTTTTGAGTATGTGGGTCTGACTTAGGAGTCTACCCTACCCCAGATGACTCTCCTACAATTGTCTTTCCTTTTTCTCTCCTAGCGGCAGACCTTGTTTGCACACCGGTAGAGGACATTGGTATAGAAGCTACAAGACTGGGCGCTGCAGGAGCAGCAGATTCTTGCTCTGTTTCTGTACTTGTGGACTCAATTCTCATTTTCTTTCTTCTAGGCTGCGTAGGTAGTGCCCTAGGGGGTTCAGGCAGTTGAAGACCTTTTCGGGCAGCAAACTCATGCTAGGAAAGAGGTGAAACATCCCTTAAAGATCGCTCAGTCAAAATTTTTATTAGGGCATGATGTGTGATAGAGTTTCCTTTCCCCTTTTGGGTTTCGTGTGCACTATTTTGCAAAAGGTTTAACAAGAAATTCAAAACATTCACTACCAGTCCATGTCTCATGTGACTTAACAATTTGAAATGATATGAATGTAGGTAAGAGAAGCGCCCTTCACAAGTTAAATACCTGATAATAAAGATGGCGTATTCAGAGTATGGATAAGGTAGGGACATTCTTTTGCACCTTTGCTTTGAGATTTCCAAAGGCCCATCAACTGGTAGGGTAAAATTTGCCCTAGCAAAGACAACATCCCTTCCAATAGGAAAATTTTCACCAACTGCCAGTAATCCAGTAACTTCTGCAATTCTTTCCTCTGTCACAGCCACTGCCAAGCCCCATACCATAGCCTCATTTTCTGAAAATGTTCTTAAGAATTTGTTTGCAGCCTCTTCATTAAAAGAATCAATTCTCAAGAAATAATTTAACCATCCACAATTGGTGAATGCTTGCATTAACTGAGGATCCTGTATCAACACTTCATGAGCCACAGGCTCGTGCCTCACCAGTTGGCCACCCATGATAAAAAATCCTTAAAAAAAAACTCAGACTGATGCTGAAAGCTTGAAAAAGACCCTTCTTCCTTACTACACTTCCTTTTCCTTACCAAGAATAACAACTAGACATTTGCATAAAATAATTTTAATAACTACTTAAACTAAGTAGTTAGCTTGTTCTTAGGATATGGCTTCGCAATCGTACTTTAGAAAGTACAAGAACATAACTATTTTGGCAAATGTAAATTTGGCACAGGAAAATTTCAAATTAGAATACCCCCGCCCCCTACTTAGCATTCGACATGTGTTCTCACATGTACAGGGTGATAAGATTAAAGCATGCAAGTACGGCTGATATATACATTACAATTAATGAATAAATAGAAAGAATAAATTATGCGATAATGAAAAGATTTCGCGTACCTTGAATTCAGTTCTAGGGCATGTCGTAAAGGACAACAACATATCATAAAATGATAGCTGGAAGATTGAGTGCATGAATGAGGCGGAGTGGCAAGATGGATGACGTGGCAGATAAAGGAATGAATGATGTGATAGATGAAAAAAATGGAGAAAAGTGGTTTTCTTAAAAAAAAAAAGAAAACTTTATTATGAGCGGTCAACACAATACTTAAAGAGAAGCTGCACGAAAAAGGCCTAAGCCTTTTGCTGCAGGAAGACCAGTCGAAACAAACTTTTTCAGGAACTCTTCCTTTGATGTCGGCTTATGATATAATTGCAGTCAGTGTCCATTAACTAGCAATTTGAAACGGACTGGATCAATTGTGACCAGCTATACTGATCCGTTGTCAAACACATTCTCAACTTCATAGGGACCGAGCCAGCGTGTTGTGAGCTTACCTTGGTTTTCTTGATATCTGGAATCATATAGCAGAGCCCAATCACCAGCAGAGAATTACTTGGTTTTGATGTGTTGATCGTGCCATTTCTTCCTTTACTGTTGGACAGCTTCTGTATGTTGCAGGGCAGCTTTTCTCATTTCGTCCAAGGCATTCAGCTGTAGGAGACGTTCCTTCTGTGCTTCATAAATGTCTATATTGAGTTCAAGAGCTATCCTCAAAGTTTTATGCTCAAATTCAATGGACAACATGGTTGTTTTCCCATAAAGCAGTTCAAAAGGTGTAAACCTAGTTGTTGTCTTCCATGTAGTTCTGTAGGCCCAGACTGCTTCAGGAAGTCTATTGCTCCAATCTTTTCTATGGAGCTGCACTGTCTTTGTTAGGATTTCCTCAATTTCCTTGTTTGTAACCTCCGCCTGACCATTGGCTTGAGGGTGATAGGGGCTGGACTTCCTATGCTTGATTTTATAGTCATTCATTAGTGCAGTGATCAAATTGGATGTGAACTGAGCTCCCTAATCAGTTACAAGCTCTCTGGGAACTCCAAATCTAGTGAAAATTTGCTCATACAGAAATTCAGCAACCTTGTTATCACGAGCATGAGTCATTGCCTTTACTTTAACCCACTTTGTCACATAATCCATACAAACTAGAATGGATGACTTGCCATTTGATGGTGGATCAATTGGTTCAACAAAATCCATTCCCCATTTATCAAAGGTGACTATTACCTCGCGGGATACCGCGGACATTTCATCCTAATTTGGTTGGTCTTCTCCCACACGCTAATCGCCACATTTCCATGTAAGCTACAAATATCTTTGTGTAATTTTGGCCAATAGTATCCTCTCTTGTAAGAACTTTCATTAATGTTCTCTTTGTCGCAAAATGTCCCCTTACATGGTTCATCATGGCAAGTATGCAAGATATCATAAGTCTCATCTTCTCTTACACATCTTTACATAGCTTGATCAAGTCCAAAGGTAAAATAGACAATTTGTAACCATGAAAAGTTAAAACTTTTCACTCAATGCTTTATTTTCTTTTGGGGAGAAGTGAGCTGGTATTTTGCTTACTGCTAGATAATTGGCAATGTTTGCATACCATGGAGTGTGTGCAATAATGGAAAACAAGTGTTCATCAGGGAACCTATCATCAATGACTTCTTGTTCAGTAGGTGCAGTTGTTTGAAGCCTTGATAAAAAATCGTCCACAACATTAGCTCTTCCTGGTTTATCAATGATTGTAATATCAAATTCTTGCAACAATAGGAGCCATCTTGCCAACCTTCCAGAGATGGCAGGCTTGTTCATCAGATACATAATTGCTACATTGTCGGTGTGGAAAAATATCTGATAACCTGTGATATAATGCCTAAATTTATTCAAAGCATACACTACTACTAGCAACTCCTTTTCTGTGACAGTGTAATTTAGCTCAGGACCTTGAAGGTTTTTACTGATAAAATAGATAGCATGCTCAATTGAATTTTCTTTTTGGGCTAAGACTGCCCCTATGCCAAAATTAGAAGCATCTGCATGTATGTGGAAAGGCAGGGTCCATTTTGGACCTTGAAGAATAGGGGCTTTAGTTAGCAAGTCCTTTAGCTGTAGGAAAGATTTTTCACAGGCCTCTTTCCAATCGAATGCAGAATTCTTAGTTAATAAGGCATATAGTGGACTGGCAATTTTTATGAAATATTTTATAAACCTTCTATAATACCCTGCATGGCCAAGGAAGCTTATGACATCCTTTTGTTTTGTAGGAGTTTTTAAATTCATAATAACTTCAATTTTAGCAGGGTCAACCTAAATTCCATCCTTGGAGAGATGATGGCCTAGAACAATACCTTCTTGCATCATCATAAAGCACTTTTCACTGTTCAGAGACAAATTTTGCTCTTTGCACCTTTCCAATACCTTTTCTAAATTTACCAGTGCTTCTTCAAATGTAACCCTATAGGTAGTGAAGTCATCCATATAAATTTTCATATAGTCATGAGATATATTAGCAAAAATACTAATTACTACCCTCTGAAATGTTGCTGGCACATTACATAGACCAAAAGGAAAGACTAAGTAAGAAAATGTTCTCCATGGATAGGTAAAAGTGGTTTTATCTTGATTCGTAAGTAATTTTGTCCGGATTATACCCACCGTAGCCATCCAGTAAAGCGGAAAAAAATATCTTTACCGTATTAAATGAGTCCAACACTTGGTCTACAAACGGGCAGTTGAAAGTGATCTTTTAGTGGCGTTGTTCAACTCTCTCAGAATCTACACACTTCCATTTTCTACCTTCTTAGGGACAATAACTAATACAGAGAGACCCAATCGACTATCAAAGATTGGGTAGATAAAACCAGTATCAAGCAACTTTTGAAGCTCATTCTTAACTATTTCTCTGAGTGCTAGATTTATTCTCTTCTTTGAGGCTGCCTAACCTGTAAACAATCTTCTTTGATATTATATGATCCTATGAGTACAAATTTGAGGATCTATTCCCTTGCATGTCTCCATATTCTATGCAAAGTTTATGCTGATCTTGTAGCATTTTGAGTAGTACAAACCATCGAGAGATTGTGACAACTTGTTATTGATATTCAAACAAAGGACTGGAGACAATTCTATCCGCCAAGTGAGACTACCTGTAGGAATCTACAGTGATGTTTGTACCCCTTGTGGAAGCAAAGTTATGAAAATTGTAAGAAATTTAGGCAAATGAACTCTTCGTAATTTAGTTGTTGTAGGAAACATTGTAGATGACCGCTATTTGATCAAATTAACTACTCATATTAGAGTTAGACTATAGAATTTGAAAACAAGGCATCCTCATTCTAAAGTTGTGATAATGGATCAGTTTGGAGCATCATTAATTGAACCAACGAATTGGTTTCTTCAATTTCTTCCCCATATCTGGCCAAACAGGTTGGGACAAATCTGGTTTAGGTCTAGCAGGTGGATACAAAGCCAATTTTTTTGTGGACTGTCCATCAGAAATAGTCATATCTCCATAACAACATCCCATTAAAGCATCAGCAGTTGCTAACCATGGTCTACCTAGGATAACAGGGTATCCTCCTAAAGTTTTCCTTAGTAGATAATATTGTAAAATCAGCTGGATACTCCCAAGATTCAAGAGTGACAATTACATCTTCCACCATTCCATCAAGTGTGACTGTGGAGCTATCAGCAAGCTACAGGACTGAAGGTGTAGACCAAATGTTTAGGATGTTCAAGTAGTCCATAGTATGCTTGGTCATGACATTGATGCAGCACCAAGGTCAATCAAAATATTTTTTACAATTTGGCCATTTATATGTATTTGCACTATAGGACTTCCAAGGTCAGTTTACTTTCAAATGACTACATTTCCCAACATTATATCAGCCAATTTCCCTAAAACATGAATTGTTTGGGGATCTTTTTTCTTTCATCTAGGTTTCTTCAAACAGACCTCTTTAATGGCTTTTCCATAAATTGGAACATCTTTAATGGCCTGAAATAAAGAAATTTGAATTTGTACATTCTTTAGCTGATTCGGAATGTCAAAAAAGGGTTCTTCCATGGATTTAGGTGCGGTACTTTGTAACCTCTAAGGAAAAGGTGGTTTGTCTTGACTTCACAAAACAGGCTCCTTAGAAACCATATCAGTTATAGGCATATGCTCAGTAGGATCAGTAGGTGCAATAGGTTCTTCAGGGGGAGAATTTGGTATCTCAGTAATTAAAGGCGGTTGTGGAGCAGGAAGAGTGGTTCTAGACCTCAAATGGATATCACTAATGTTTAAGGCATAAGCTGGATATTGGTTGGCTTCAGCAAAATACAAGGGCTATTGTGGCTGATGTTGCTTATTATTAGGATTTGGCAATGGTCAACACATGCATTTGTTTTGAGGGCCATTTGTAAGTGCTTAAGCAAGAGGTGGTGATGAGGGCCTAAGGTTGTGGCTGTGGAAGCTAGAGGAACCCAGGGGACTGGTTCTGTCATTGAGGACTCTACTGCCAATTACCTTGGGGTGGGGTCCATTGTCCTTGTGGCTGCTGCCAACCTCCTTGAGGAGATTGCCATTGAGGGGTCTGATAATTAGGCTGGGCACAGGAGCATTCCAAGGTGGTGGTGGTCCATATGTAGGTTGCCATTGGTTATTATAGCTAGAATAAGGATTACCAAAAGTCAAAGGGTCTTGAGGCATACCTTATCTTTGAGCCCATGGTCTCATTTGTGCAATGAAGAACACTTGATCATCATCACCTTCTACTGGCTTAAAGTCAATAGGTAATTGCTTAGCTTCCAGATTAGCCACCATCTTGCATCTGCAGTCATGTTTCTTCTATCTGCAATGTGGACAGAACTCGGCCAAGATTGCTTCAGCTTCCTCATGTTTCTTCCGAGCTTGCATAGTGTCCAGTTGTGTAGCCATATTGTTAATGATATCCTGCTTGAAATTAGACATCAAATTTGTTATCTCCATCCGTGAAACTCCACTAGAAGAAGACTTTCCCATTGTAGCTTGATGACCTCTACCCTTCTTCACATTTGCTCGGGAGTAATTGAGACATATCTTCATGAGATCATCCCAAGATGCTTGAGTGATATCACCGCCTCCCATCAGGTCCAAGGCATCTATGTAGGTATCATTGATTCCCCTTAGAAAAAGTAATTTCTGAGATTTTTCATTAAGAGTATGGTCTGAATTATTTTTTAGAGAAAACATGAATCTTGATATATAATCCTCCAGACTTTCATCTTCCTTCTGTTGAATTTGAAATATGTCATCACCTTTACTGCCACTCTTACAGTATTCCTTGTATTTCTCAAGAAATTTTGTTTGCATGGCTGGCCAACTATCGACAACACCCCTTCCCAGACTCATGAACCATCTGAGAGCTCCCTCCTTC